>CANNZV010002051.1:0-115933 GCA_947561585.1 Caprella mutica | reverse complement strand
TGGAAACACATCGCATCGGCATCATCATGAACGGCGTCACGGGGCGCATGGGCACGAATCAGCACCTGCTCCGTTCGATCGCAGCCATCATTGAGCAGGGAGGGGTTCATTTGGGCCCTAACGAAGTCATCATGCCTGACCCAATCTTGGTTGGGCGCAATGAAGACAAGCTCGTGGCTCTCTGCAAACGCTCTGGCGTCGAGAAATGGAGCACCGATTTGGATGCTGTCTTAGCGGATGACCACTACCAGATTTACTTTGACTCGCAGACTACGGGACGCCGCGCCGATGGTGTGCGCAAAGCGGCAAAGGCTGGCAAGAGTATCTACTGTGAGAAACCCACGGCTGTGGATTCGAAGACCGCTCTTGAACTCTATCAGCTATGCGAAGACGCTGGCATCAAGAACGGTGTCGTTCAGGACAAGCTTTGGTTGCCGGGCATGCTTAAAGTGAAGCGTCTCTTTGAGAACGGCTTCTTTGGTGATCTCCTGTCGGTTCGTGGTGAGTTTGGTTATTGGGTTTTTGAAGGGCACACCATCCCAGCGCAGCGCCCTTCCTGGAATTACCGGAAAGAGGATGATGGTGGCATCATCGTCGACATGCTCTGTCATTGGCGCTATGTGCTCGATCATCTCTTTGGCAAAGTGAAGTCGGTTTCTTGTCTCGGAGCCACACACATCCCCGAGCGCATCGATGAGCAAGGTAAGCCTTACAAATGCACGGCTGATGATTCAGCCTACGCTACGTTTGAGTTGGAGAATGGCGTCATTGCCCATTTCAACTCCTCTTGGACAGTACGAGTGCGTCGCGATGATCTGCTGACCCTGCAGATCGATGGCACGAAAGGTTCGGCCGTAGCAGGACTCCGCGATGTGAAGATCCAGCACTACGGAAACACGCCGAAGCCGACGTGGAATCCTGACATTGCCCAACCTATTGATTTCATGGGCGGCTGGGCAGACGTGCCGGAGCAAGAAACTTTCGAGAATGCCTTCAAAGTGCAGTGGGAAATGTTCCTGCGTCACGTGGTCAAAGATGAGCCATTTCCCTACACGCTGCTAGAGGGGGCGAAGGGGGTGCAACTGGCTGAACTGGGCCTCCAGAGCTGGGAAGAACGCCGTTGGATTGATGTTCCTGATTTAACCTAAACTATTTACGAATATGCCAGTAGCATTTATCACAGGTGGAACCCGGGGCATTGGCCTCGGTATTGCAAAGAAACTCGCGTCCGAGGGATATGCTCTCGCCGTCAATGGCGTGCGTGACGAAGATGCTGTTAGTGAAGTGCTGACCGAGCTCCGGTCGAGCGGTCAGCAGGTTGTCTACTGCCAGGGGGATGTCGGTAACTTAGAGAATCACGCGATCATGATCGATCGCGCCGTTAGCGAGCTTGGTGAGATCAACGTGCTCATCAACAACGCTGGTGTAGCGCCAAGTGTGCGAGCGGACGTGCTCGAGATGAGTGAAGAGAGCTGGGAACGCGTGATGGGCATTAACCTGAAGGGAAATGTCTTTCTCGCTCAGCGCATGGCGAATTATTTCCTAACACAGCGAAAGGAATCGGCAGACTTTCCTGCCTGCATCGTGAATATCAACAGCGTCTCAGCCACCATGGTGAGCGTGAATCGCGCGGAATACTGTGTGTCCAAAGCCGGTCTCGCCATGGCTACTCAACTCTTCGCTGTAAGGTTAGGCCTAGAGAATATTCCAGTCTACGAAGTGCGCCCTGGTGTCACTCGCAGTGACATGACTGCCGGCGTGCAGGCCAAGTACGATAAACTCATTGCTGAAGGTCTCTGTCCACAGCCGCGTTGGGGCGAGCCTGAGGATATTGCCAAAGCTGTAGCGTCCTTGGTCAAAGGCGACTTCGCCTACAGTAGTGGTCACGTCTTCTCTGTAGATGGCGGTATGACCATCCAACGTCTCTAGCGTCCCGAACGTTTCCACGGTTTGCGCTCACGCTCAGTGGTAGGCTCATCCTTCTCGTCTTTCCGCCCAAATAGCAGCGAGTTCGGACGCTCTTTCAGATAGGCCGCAAGCTCCTTGATTTCAGTCGCCATGCCGCTGATTTCTTTTAATGCAGCAGCCAGATCAGTAGGTACCTCTTGGCTGGACTCTACCACGGCACTCACATTGTCAATGGCCTCCGTTAGTGCTTGGAAAGTCTCGTCTGCCGAGACCACCGTGCTTTCCAGCGTGCCATCGCCTAACTGAGCTTTGAGACTCGCAGCCACTTCTTCCACTGCTTTAGTCGCGTCGGCCACGGCATCGGCAGCTTCTGAGAAGGACTCGAGTGCTTCGTCAAACTTCGGCGACTCCATGCGTTCCTGGAAGGACTCGATGGCCTCGTTCATGCCCTTGACCTCGAACTGGGCCAGTTTCTCATTCACGTTGTCTAACAATTCATTAAGGCCTTCGACGACGCCCTTGAAATCGGCATTGCTGATGTTGTTGACCACACTCAAGAGGTCATTCGTCGCCTGAGTCATCTGTGAGGGAAGTGTCGGGATGACCCGGTACTCGACTCCGCGATAGATGAAGGGATCAAGCGCCTCTTCCTTCTCGGCGTCGTCATGATAGTCGAGGTTCACTTGGAGAATGCCCGTGATGAGATTGCTGATCCCCAAGGTCGCACGGAGCCCATCATCGATCTGTTCCATGTAGAGTTCCTCTTCACGGAAATCCATGTTTACTCCGAGATCATTTGAAAGGCGCTCTACATCCACCTCGATGATGACTGGGATGAGTGGCGTCGTCCCTGTCTTTCCCTCTTCTACTGTGTTCTGTTCGAAGCGCAAGAGGATGCGTTTCACTTCACCGATGGGCACGCCCTTCAGCTTCACTTTGGAGCCGATCTGCATGCCATCGACGGCATCTTCAAAGAAGCAGACAAAGGAGGCGCGCTCGCCACCGAACCACCTGCCCGAGCCAAAGAGTACAATTGAAGCGACCGCGATGGCGATAGCCCCTATAACAAAGGCCCCGATGGCGGTGGGATTGATGCGACGTTTCTTCATGAGGTCTTCGCGTGCGTGGTGCCTACTTGTCGGTGCAAGAACTCCCGCACCTTCTCATCGTCTGCCGACTCTGCCAACTCCTTCGGAGGACCTTCTGCCGTGATTCGCTTCGTGTCCACGTCCAGATAGATACAACGGTCCCCAATTGCAAAGATGCTAGCCAGTTCGTGAGTCACGATGACAATGGTCGCCCCCAGGCTATCCCGGAGTTGGAGAATGAGATCGTCAAGCCGAGCGGAGCTGACCGGGTCCAAGCCCGCGGAGGGCTCATCGAAGAACAGAATGTCAGGATCCAAGGCCATGGCACGTGCCAGAGCGGCTCGTTTCCGCATCCCGCCGCTGATCTCAGCTGGATAGTAATCCTCGAATCCGTTCAGACCTACAAGAGCGAGTTTGAATGAGGCGACTTCACGAATCGTCGCCTTGGAGAGAGAAGTGTATTGCTCTAGCGGAAGGGCGATGTTCTCAGCCAGTGTCATGGATCCCCAAAGCGCGCCCGCTTGATAGAGCACGCCGAAGGATCGGCGCATCAAGTCTCGCTCCTCCACACTAGTGTCAGTGAAACGAGTCCCATCGTAAAAGATCTCACCTTCACGAGGTTCAATCAAGCCCATGAGGTGCTTCATCAAGGTGCTCTTACCACAGCCACTGCCGCCCATGAGGACAAAGATCTCGCCTCGCTTCACCTGGAAGTTCATTTCCTTCATGATGACGCGTGAACCGTAGGCCATGGTTAGGTCACGCACCTCGATACGTGCTTGTTCGTCGGTGGCCTTCATATCTTAAGAATCTCGCAGATCACGGCAAACACTGCGTCTGTCACCACGATCAAGGTGATGCTGAGGACGACGGCACGGGTGGCGGCGTGTCCCACAGCGGCGGCGTCTTTACCGCAGTGGAGCCCTTGTACGCAGCCACAACCTGCGATGATGAATCCGAAGACCATCGATTTAACCAAGCCGATGCTGATATCGCGGGTGGTCACAATGGTTTGCGTCTCGAAGAGATACTGCGTGTAGGAAATGTCTAGCATGCTATTGCCAATGACGGCTCCACCAAAGTAGCCTAACAAATTGGCGTAGAGCGTAAGCAGCGGCATCATTAGAACCAGCGCGAGCACTCTTGGTAGTGCTAACATGTCCACCGGCTGAAAGCCGAAGGTCGTAAGCGCATCGATCTCCTCGGACACTTTCATCGTGCCTAAATGAGCTGCGAAGGCAGCCCCACTTCGCCCTGACATGATCATGCCTGTCATAAGGGATGCCATTTCCCGGCTCATTGCTAAACCCACGAGATCTGCCACATACAGGTCGGCTCCGAACATTCTCAACTGCACGGCTCCGACGAACGCCAAGATGAGCCCTGTCAGAAACGCAATCAAACCGACAATCGGCAGTCCCCGAAACCCCGTATCTCCTACCAGGATGACGAATTCGCGCCAGCGGAAGGTTTTAGGATGTCGCAAGGTTCTTAGAGTAGCTAGCAGCGTCTCTCCGCAGAAAGTAAAGGCCACCTTCAGAGACTCGACCATTTCCACCGCCGTGCGGCCTGCGCGTGTCACGAAATTCGGATTCTCTGGTGTCTGAGCCTCTTGTTCGGGGACCGCTCGCGCTAGCATGACAAGCTTGGCGACGCCCTCGGGCACCTCGCTCAGATCGATGCTGACGCCCTCGTCATCGGCGGCATCGGCCAACCCGGTGATCGTCATGGCGAGGCTGGTGTCCTTAGCCGTGGCCTCGGTGGCCCGGAAATGAAGGGCTCCGCTGCGAGGTACGAGGGTAGCTGGATCGAGCTCTGGCATCGTCGCCAAGGTCCAACGCCCCGTGAACTCAAGCGTCTTCACACCCGATTGGGGTGACGTTTCGACGATCTGAGGCTGGGAGTCTACCGGCACAGCTTCAGTCTAAAGCCCTCACCGAGCATGACAAGTGCTTGAGTCCTGTAGGAATCCGTGGGCTGTCCCAAAGAAGTCGTCGTCACCCACAGAAACCTTGCTAGACTCCTCACGGGAAAAACTATTGCTACGATGAAACCAATTATAATCTTACCTGTCGCTGGGCTCGCCTTCGGTCTTGGAATGGCCGTAGATCGAGGACTCACCTCATCTGAAACGAACACTCCGGGAATGGAGAATCACACTTTTGGTGCGCCTGCTGGATCGTCTTCTATCTTGGATCCGGCGCCTGCCAGCGCCAGCGTTCCTGCGGGGGGAACCTCCCAACCTGCGCCATCAAAGGCTCGGCGTGGAGGTGCTATCACTTTGGACGAACTTCTGAGTCTAACGAATTCTCCGATGGGGCCGCGCATGTCCTCGACCGTTGAACTCTATCAGCGGCTCTCTAGCATGAGTGCGAGTTCTCTCAAAACCCTCATCGAAGGATTGGAGTCCTCTCCCCAAAGTTATCAGGCACGGCATCAAGTCTTCTCTGCACTGACGGAGGCTGACCCAGATGCGGCTTGGGAATTTGTGAAGAACACGAAGAACCTCCAGACTCAGCAGCAGCTATACTCGGTGCTCTTCGCCACGATTGCCCAAGAGAACCCGGCCAAAGCTAAGGAGATGATTGCCGCAATTGAGAATCCTCAATTGCGGGCGTCGGCATCTCAAGGTCTCGCCAATTCTGATCTTATGGAAACGGATCCTGACTTTGTGCTCAAGATGGTAGGGGGAATGGGCGGTCAGGGCCATTGGCAGTATCACTCGATTTTCATGAGCTGGGCTAACAAAGATCCTATCGCTGCTAGCCAAGCACTTGAGAAACTCAATCCTCAGGCCCAATCAAATGCGGCCAACGGTGTGGCTTCATCGTGGGCGCAGAAAGATCCGGATGCTGCTTTCGCATGGGCCTCCGGGCTGAAGAATGTACAGACGCGACAGAATGCAGTTAGCGCTGTGGTGCAGTCCCTCACCTTTCGCGATCCTTTGAAAGCGATCGATTTCATAGAGGAGTTGCCACCAGGATCTTCGCGACAGCAAGCCTTGCAATCAGTCGCCCAAGGTTACCTCCAGTCGGATCCGGAGGCTGCTGTCAAATGGATTGAAAGCCTTGACCCTCGGGAGCGTAGCAAAGCTCTATCAGGCTCGCTCTATCAGCTTGCAAACACCGATCCCGAAACCGCAGCGAAGCTATTCTCGGATACACCGATGAACAGTAATCTTAGTCATCAAGCCTCTAATATCGCGGGAGGGTTGGCAAATAAGAGCATTGATAGTGCCATCGAGTGGATCGATACGCTTCCAGCTGGTCAGACGAGACAGAGTGCTGTATCTGGCCTTGTTCAAACCTTGGGGCAGACCGATCCTAGTGCAGCCGCCAAGTATCTTGACGAAGAGGGGCTCACTCAGCGCAATGCGCACATGGCTAGTAACATGGTCACTCAGTGGATGGCGGAAGATAAAGAGGCTGCCCTCGACTGGGTCTTTTCCCACGAGAATACCAGCGTGAAGCAGAGCCTTATTGGCAACATGATGGGGCAATGGGCTCAACAAGACCCTCAAGCGGCCATGGACTTTGTCGACACATTGGAAGATCCTGGTCTGAAGAAATCGACGACTCAGAACTTGCTAAGGAATCTTGGGAATCAAGATCCTGATGTAGCGTTAGAGTGGATTCAAAAGCAAGGTAGTGAAGAGCAAGTTGGTTATGTAGCCAATCTTATTTCGAGTATGGCGCACAATGATCACAGTCGTGCTGCTGAAATCTATCAAGAGTATCTCCCCACTCTAACTGAAGAACAGATGGACGGGGAGTTCTCCTCTGCAGTGTCTAGCATCGCTTCAAGCTGGGGGCGGTATGAGCCCGAGGCCGCTGGTGACTGGGCTCTCGATTTGCCCGAAGGCAAGGCTCGTGACCGAGCGGTCTCCAGCATTGCTCAAAACTGGGTTCGGAGCGACTCTATGTCGGCTTCAGAATGGATTGGTGAATTGCCGGTAGGCTCCATGCGCGACAAGGCGGTTGAGCCGCTTGTGCGCACCATCCAAGAAGACGATCCTGAAGCCGCTTTTGCGTGGGGCTTGACAGTGAGTGAAGACAATCAGAAACAAAGCATCCTCTCAAGTGTCGTGCGCCAATGGTCTGAGAATGACCCCGCCGCCGCCGCCGCTGCCGTGCGCGCTGCAAACTTACCTAAAAAGATGGCGGGCCGTATCTTGCCGAATCCCTAAACCTTGTGGCTACTTTGGGCCGAGTTCGTCGAGGCTAGCGCCGGTCGAATCGCCATGTCTGAGAGTCCTGAGGTCGACTTCGGATGGGTGAGCGGCAGTATGGGGGAGGCGGAGATTGACGAGTGTGTGGCTGCTTTCGCGGCTATTGTCGCTTGGCCAGAATGCTTGCCAATCTTCGAAGCTAGGAAGGCCAGCGGGTCTTGCTTGGCGAGTGCGTTAGTTGATAGGAATGGTCGAAAGCCAGCGGCGAGCGCATGCGAGAGTGTTGTCCTGTCCATCCCATGTGACGCAGCGGCGGACGGTGTCTCTGTCAGTTGATGGGATCTGGAGGAGAGCGTAATTTGCCTCAAGATGGGAATCACGAACTTGAATGCGGGTTGGTTCTGTGGTATCAGCGTTGGGATCGAGAACGAAGGTGTTAGAGCAAACGAGTGTAGAGCGGGTGCACTCCACGACATGCCCGCCGGTGCCGACCGCGCGAACGATGGCGGGCGAATGGATGAAGCTGTCTCGGAGAATGATCGTGGACCTAGAGGGACCGTCGAATAGGAGTGATTGAAATGATAGCAAGGCGGTGTGCTCGAGTGTCAGTTCGAGGGGCTCTTCAGCCTTGATCATGGCAGGCTTGTTGAGATTCCGGTCAGGAGTGCCGCTTTGTTCGATGCGGCAATGAGTGAACATGAGGGACTTTCCGGTGGTTTGGACGAGGGTGCAGGCTTTGTTAAATATTTCTCGCATGTAGAGTTCGTCCCAATCCTTGGTTTCAGCCACTTCGGGGACGTGCTCCACGGGAATCGGAACTTTTAGGGACTTTGTGAGGTGCGTATTGAGTTTGGAGCGGGTGACGGTGAAGAGCCAGTTGCGGAAAGTGCCGATTGATTTGTCGAGGTTGAAGGTGGGAAGTGCCTGGGAGAGCGAGCGGAAGGCCTCCTGGGTGACGTCTTCGGCATCGGCTTGGCTGAGGCCGCGTTTGCGGAGGAATCCGAAGATGATGGGGGTGTAGAGCGTGACAAACTCCCGCCAGGCGTGGTCATCGCAGGGGTCGCGGACGCGGGCGATGAGGGAGAGCCTGGTGTCGGGCGAGTTCACAGCGAGGGGAGAAATGACCCTACGCCAGAGTAAAGGACGGGCAATTTCCACATTCGAGAATTATTTCAAGGTGCCGTGTCAGGTTGGGCATCGGGTTCGGTAGGCCTTCTTGCCATGAACCTACGCCATTTCTTTGCCGTCGCCTTTCTGATAATCGGGGTCCACACCGCTTTCGCTACTCGTATCTACGTGGACAAAAGCGCCACGGGTAATGACAACGGTAATTCCTGGGAGAATGCCTATACTTATTTCCCCGATGCGATCGAAGATGCTGGAAATGGCGATGAGATCTGGGTCGCGAGGGGAATCTACTCAGGTCATTCCATAACCACGAAGGACATCATGATCTACGGCGGGTTTGATTCCGGAGACGCGAACGTCTCTCAGCGCGACTCTGATCCGTTCACGAACGAAACAACCCTCACTGGACAGCTCATTGGAGACAAGCGGTCCAATGTCCGCATCGAGGGCTTTACTTTCTCGGGAGCAAGTGCCGAATTCGTAGTGCGTGCCTATAGTGATGGTGCTGAGCATCCGACTTACGCTACCCTGGTCGATTGCCGCTTCATTGACTGCGTCACGCCACTTTATGTTAAAAGTACGCATACCAATGTAGATTTTTCCTTTGAATGCATCAACTGCACTTTTGAGGAATGTGTATCGGATGATTATGGCACTACAGTCGAGATCAGGCTGTATGACGACAAGAGGGCCGAGTTTAACAACTGTACATTCAATGCATGTGAGGGAACATTCGGTGGTGCCGTCGGTGTGGACATGCATGACGACGCGGGGGTCGAATTCAACAACTGCCACTTTACCAATAATTCATCTTCCGCGAGCGGGGGAGCGCTCTACACGTCGTTCTTCGACAATCCCACGGGCACCGCCGAACTCAACAATTGTACTTTCACCGGCAATGTTTCGGTAGCAAGTGGGGGTGCTTTCGGCTGTCAGGATGGGAAGGCGGTCTTGGACGGCTGTATTCTCAAGGTGAACTCCGCCTATCGAGCTGGGGCAGTGCTCGGATGGTATGGCGTGGACGTGACTCTCGATAATTGCAAGCTGTCCTCCAACTCCGCAGGAGACTCGGGAGGAGCGATTGATTGTTTTAACGCATCTGAAGTGGATGGTTCTGCTCCCTCAATCACCACTTTGGACTGTAGTTTCAGTTCTAACAGTGCCGAGACAGGTGGAGGTGCAATCATCGGAACCGAAGCCATCCTCGAAATCGAACGCACGTCTTTCTCTCGAAACACCGCCAACAACGGAGGCGCGATACGTACCCTTGGTGGGGCTTCGCTTCTTGGCAAGTCCTGCGATTTCTAGGCTAACACTTCCCGAATACCTGGTGGCGCTATTTATCATCTCCCGGACGCTGATATGGAACTCACCAACTGCGCCTTCTCTCAGAACTCGGCCGATTCCGACGGCGGCGCGATCAACATCGAGTTTGGCTTCGAAGATTCTATCCTAACGAATTGCTCAATTGGTCACAACGCCGCTGGGGGCAACGGTGGGGCGATTGCGAACAAAGGTTTCCTCGCTTTGCATAACACGATCTTATGGGACAACACGGAAGGCGGCGATAGCTCGACTCAAGAAGCCTCCATCTGGCAGGGCGCTTTCGCCGTGATCCTCGGCCGCCACGCGCTCGTCCAGCACTTCACTGATACGGAACTCGACAGCGCTCATGCTGATGGGGCCGGCAATCTCGATGGCACCGCGATCAATAGTAATCCCAATTTCCGCGGTCCAGACGATCTTCGTCTGACGTTCGGCTCGGGAGCTGTAGATGTAGGCATCAATTTCTGGATCGGAGAATCTGAGGATCTCGACGGCCAAACACGCATCCAGAATGGCACGGTCAACCTGGGTGCCTACGAGACGCAGCCGCAGCGTTATTTCGTGAAAGAAGCTGTCACGGGAAGCGGCAATGGAAGTTCCTGGGTGAATGCGATGAACCTCTACAATGCACTAACAAGCGCCTCGCATGGTGACGAAATCTGGGTCAAGGGTGGCACCTACACCTTGAGCGCCGCCGTCTTCAGTCGCTCCTCTTACTTTGGATTGGTGGACGGGGTTGCTCTCTATGGGGGCTTTGCTGGCTTCGAAAGTAGCCTGTTCCAACGTCAGTTCACCGGTGCTGCGGAGTCCATCCTCTCCGGAGAGCGAGGGACCATTGGCGTGGAAAGTGATAATACTAACAATGTGTTGAAGGCGATCAGCACAGGGCCGGGAACGGTCCTCAATGGTTTCACGATCACCGGCGGCTACTCCTCTGGCGCTCCCGATGCCTTTGGTGGCGGGCTTGTGATCGATGGCGGTACGCTGAGTGTGAGAAATTGCCGCTTCCTCACTAACGTAGGCTACGCCGGCGGTGGTGCCGTCTTTGTGGACACGGGAATCGCCGACTTCGTCAACTGCGCCTTCGAGGACAACCGCACGGTTACTAACTCTGCTGACGGCGGCGCTGTCTTGGTCGAGTCTTCCACGGCTTTCTTTCAGAACTGCGTCTTCGCTCGTAATTATTGTGACTTTAACGGCGGTGCCATCGCGACCCAGGATTCTGTCATTGACCTTAGTAATGCCACGCTCGCCTGGAATCAGGCTAAGCGAGATGGCGGCGGTCTCTTCTTAGACGATTCCACTGCTACGATCGATAACACTATAGTATGGAGCAATGAGGTCGACGGTAGCGCAGCTGAGCTTTCCTCTTCCCTCGCCGTCGAGTCCGCAGGCACAATCACTTTCCGCTCCTCCCTCATTCAGCATTGGCCTTCTTGGTGGATCGATTTCAACAGCGCTGTCAGCGGCAATAACCTTGACGGCACGGATCCCGCCAATGCCCCACGTTTCCTAGGTCGCTCTGATCTTCGGCTCCGCCCAGGCTCTCCTGCCATCGATTCTGGTGACAATGCTCTGAACCTGAGTTCCACTGACATCGCCCGCAATCTGCGCATCCAGAACGGGACCATCAACCTCGGGGCCTACGAGAATCAACCGCAGATCCGCTACGTCAACTTCGCTGCCTCCGGCGCAAACAACGGCACTTCTTGGGCTAGCGCGTTCACACAAATTCCTCCCGCGATCACTGCCGCAACGGCGGGCGATGAGATCTGGGTGGCGAAGGGGACTTACAAGCCTACGGGTGGTTCAAGTCGTAGTGTTAGTTTTGACTTGAAGGACGCCGTGGCGATTCACGGGCATTTCTCAGGCAGTGAGGCCGCTACGGAGGAACGTAATCTCGGTGCTCTGGCAAACCGGACCGTGCTTTCCGGTGACATCGGCGGGCAGGGAAATGCAGCCGACAACAGCTATCACGTGGTGCGTGCTGATGGGGTCGGGGATTCGGCGCTTCTAGAAGGTGTTAGTATCCGCTTCGGACGAGGGTCGGGGAGCAGTGCGCCGGACAACCATGGTGGTGGAGTGTTGTGTGAGAATGGGGCTTCACCAACTCTCTTACGTTGCCAGTTCCTTTCGAACCAGGCAGTGAACGGCGGCGCGTTTCATGCCAGGGATGGCTCGGACGCGACCATCTCGCATTGCCTGTTCGTTGGGAACTCTGTGAGTGGCAATGGCGGTGCCGTTCACAATCGAGGCTCGGCGCCTGTGTTCATCAACAGCACGTTCGCAGGCAATCATGCGGTGGGAATCGCAGGTGCCATCTACAACCAGAACGCCGAGCCACGCATTGAGAACACGATCGCTTGGCACAACACGCCCGCCTCAGACTCTGAGGTGAATTTTTCCCTCTTCGAAGGCTGGAATCTATCGCCCTTCGGGAGCAGTAATCGTCCTGGCAATCTGAGTGTCCACGCGCCGGACTTCGCGCGCATTCCTTCAAACGGAGATGGCAACTGGGCGACTCTGGGTGACAACGATTACGGTGATCTACGTCTCCAGGAGTCTTCGCCTGCGATAGACGAAGGAAACGTCGACGTGACGAAACAGACGATCGATCTCCATGGCAATGTTCGCGTTGTTGGTAGCACGATCGATCTAGGTCCATACGAGGATGCTGCCAGCGCCTTAGTATTTGCCGATTTCTACCCAGGGCTCGATCCCGATGCGGATGAAGATTCGAACAGTCGCTCCAACTTCCATGACTATGCTCTCGGCGAGGACCCCGCGAACGCCGGGGATCTACGCGGTGCTCATGAAATGATGATCATGGAGAGATCCACTCTGCTCTTCTTTACCCACCGCACAGACGCGTCGGACGTCATGGCGCTCTACGAAGTTTCGACCGACATGAACCGTTGGAGGCCGATGTTAGAGTCCATCGACTACACAGTGGAGAACTCGCAAGTGACGACCCTGCGCACGGTCGTGACGATCAGCCCGAATCCAGTCAGGGAGCGCGTATTCTATCGCCAGCGGTTTAATTGATCGAGGTGAAGGTCTGCAAGTAGGGTTATGTGAAAGTGATAAGAGGTCGGATGAATGTTTGAGCGGGAAGATACCAAGGGGCGTGCACGCTTGATTGTGACCATCCGTGAATAAGAAGAGCGTTCGTGAAATGAGTTTCCCTAAAGAATCACTGGAGAATGGAGCCAAGATTCTGGCCGAGTTTCGTGCCGGAGGCTTCGTAATGTGCCGGGGAAGCGCTGAGCAAGCTTGCTAAGAGACGACCGATGGCTTCTTGCCTTCTACGGGAAAGAAGGCCATTTTTAGGAATGAATTCTAGGATTGATCGGCGGCGATTCTTACTGAAGGCAGCAGGAGCGACATTGGCGCTTCCTGGTCTATCTTCACTGATGCCAAAGACGGCGAATGCGATGCCGACCTTGCAGGCGACGCGCGGTGCGGGGATCGGAGCGAAGCGGTTTGTCGCCGTTGGTAATTTGCTGGGTTTCCAGCAGAAGAGCTTCTTTCCTGAGACGGCGGGTAAGGGCTATGAATCGACGACCTTGCTCAAGCCTCTTGCCGAGATGCGCGATCAGATGACGGTCTATCGTGGTCTCGATCATGGAATAAAAGGCGGCCACTTCGCAGTGCACACGTTTCTTTCTGGCGTCCTTCATCATGAAGCAAAGGATCGGCAGAATGGGAATGTGACGATTGACCAGTTTCTCGCTGAGGAGATCGGTGGTCAGACGCGGTTTCCTTCGCTGACGGTGGGTTCGGAAGGGGGCATTCACGGTGGTTGCCAACTATCGTGGACACGCTCTGGAGTCCGGGTGCCACCAATTACGAACCCGGCAACGTTGTTTGATCGACTCTTTGCTAGTGAGTCTGCAGAACGTCGGATTCAACGGGGTGAGGAGAACAAACTTCAGAAGTCGATTCTCGATGCGGTGAACGATGAAGCCAAGGGCTTGTCAGGACGAGTGAACCGAGAAGATCGCGAGAAGTTGGATGAGTATTTCACCTCGATTCGTGATGTTGAGAAACGGCTAGAGACCTCGATTCGTGATGTTGAGAAACGGCTAGAGTTACGCCGACGTTGGGCGGATCAACCAAAGCCAGATGCTCCTTTTGAGAAGCCGGCCAATGCAAATACGGTTGAGGATTTGCCGATGCTCTATGAGTTGATCGCTCTCGCTTTACAGACAGACTCGACGCGGGTGGCGACCCTGGAGATTGGAGGCAGTTTCCTTCCTCAGCATCTCGGCATCGATAAGTCGTATCACGGTCTTTCCCATCACGGGAACAAGGAGGAGTCTATTGCGCATTTGATTGCGTTAGAGACTTATCAAGTTGAACACTTTAACAAATTCCTCAATCGCCTCTCAGGCGTTCAAGATGGGGAGGGGACGTTATTGGATTCGACTTCGGTGTTGTTCGGGAGTGGCATTGGCAATGGCAATTCACACACGAATTCAGATCTTCCGATTGTTCTTGCGGGCGGTGGTTATCGCCATGGCGAGATGAAGAAGGTCGAGTCGAAGGGGATCAACAAAGTGCCGCTGTGTAACCTGTTTCTCGATATTGCACAGCGTATGGGTGTAGAAGCAGATTCGTTTGGAACGAGCAGTGGAACGTTCTCTTAAAGCGATCCTCCTTTCGGTAGTCACTCTTGGGCTATCGTGTGGTGCGGAAGAGCCCGTGGTTCGAGACGCGATTGTCGATTTCCTGGACTATCATTGCTACGAGTGTCACGATTCTATATCTAAAAAAGGAGAGAGGGAATTCGAGAGTCTCAAGTTCCCCTTAAGTAGCATTCAAGATCTGATCACCGCGCAAGAGATCATTGACCAAGTGACTCTGAAGGAGATGCCCCCGAAGAAGCGGGAGCAGCCCGAGGATGAGGAACGCTTGGAGGTGATTCGTGCGCTGCGTGGCGAGATCGCTTCGGCGCGAGGGCGTTTCGAGAGCAATGGCGGCCGGACAGTGATGCGGCGGCTGTCCAATCGAGAGTATGAGAATACGCTAGAGGCGTTGTTTGGCCGACGTGTGGATACGCTAGGCTTGACGCTGGATTTCCCGAAAGAGCAGACCAGCCGGCATATCGATACGATAGGGGAGAGTCTGGTGACTTCAGGATTCTTGATCGATCAGTACTTTCAGGCGGCGCAGCGATTGGTGGAGTCGCGACTTGGTAAGTCGAAGATGGAGCCGAAGTCCTGGCGTTTCACCAAGAACTTCAAGCAGTACGAAGAGTTGTCTGGATCACATAGGGCCGTTTTTAAATACAAGTACCTCTGTCTCTATGAGCAGCCGAACACGGACACCCGTCAGGGAGGGTATGGACATATCGAGGATTTTAAAGAAGGCGTGCCGGTCTCGGGTTTCTACGAATTGGAAGTGAAAGCGCAGGCGCTGCATCGGGACACTCATTATGATCCTAAGATCTTCAGGATTGATCTTACCGAGCCCTTTATTCTTGGAGTGGTGCCGGGTGATGTCACGAAGGGGCACATTCACTACCCGCAGCGTATCGAACCATTGCTAGCTCAGTCGGTCGTGTCTGATGAGGAGCCAGAGTGGCTGACGTTTCGGGTTTGGTTAGAAGTTGGGCAAACGCCTCGGTTCATCTTTCCAAATGGTCCTTATGAATCGAGAGCTTCGGTCATCTCGTTGAATAAGCGCTATAAGGATGAATTTGAGAATCCCTCCAACGGTGTCAGTCGATCGGCGCTATTGCGGGAAGGTAAGTTGCCGCATATTCGGATCTCGGAGATTAAGATTCAAGGGCCAGTTCCTGAGGACAGTGGAGGTGAGGAAGAGCGCTCTGTGTTTGGAGAAGAAGGCTTCCGTGCAGAGACAGCGTTAGAGCAACTTGAGCGCTTTGCGGCGCGGGCTTTCCGCCGACCTCTGAATGATGCGGATCGCAAGCGGCTCGGTGAGTTTCATGAGACGCGAATTGGAGAAGGGGCGGAGCCAAGGCAGGCAGCTCTTGATTCGCTGAAGTTGATTCTTTGTTCGCCTTCGTTCTTTTATCTCAGTGAGATCACACCGGAAGACGATCCTTCGCTACGGCCCTATGACTTGGCGGCACGGCTTTCTTATGCGCTCTGGTCAGCGCCGCCAGATGAGGGGTTGCGGGAATTGGCGGCCTCGGGTCGGTTGAATGAGCCCGCAGTGTTGCGTGAGCAAATACACCGTCTCCTGGAGGATTCGCGATCGGAGGGCTTTGTGGATAGCTTCCTTGATGGTTGGTTGAATCTTCGTGACCTGGGCAACATGCCGCCACCGAGGAAGCAAGCGATGTCTTACTATGCGGAAGATCTTCCGGCGTCGATGAAGAAAGAAGTGCAGTTGTTCTTCAGCCATCTCTTGAAAGAGAACAGGTCGGTGGGTGAGTTGCTTGATGCGGACTATACCTTTGTCGATAAGAAATTGGCGAAGCTCTATCAGTTGCCTGAAAAGGAATCGGTTCGCTTTAAGGATGGCTTTCGAAAGGTGAGTTTGAAGGATAAGCCGGAGCGTGGGGGTGTTCTTGGCATGGCTGCTGTTCTGACAGTGAGCGCAAACGGAGTGGAGACGTCGCCTGTGACGCGGGGAGTGTTTGTTTCAGAGAATATCCTCGGAGTGATCCCACCGCCTCCGCCAGATGAGGTGCCTGCCATTGATCCAGACGTGCGCGGGGCGACGACTGTCCGTGAGATTCTTGAGAAGCATCGAGATTCGAAAACGTGTGCTGAGTGCCATCGTAAAATTGATCCGTTAGGGTTTGGGTTAGAAACCTTTGATCCGATTGGCCGTTGGCGGGATCGCTATCCGAAAGCGGGCAAGGATGCGCCTGCGTTGAAGGTGGATCCAAGCGGAGAAATGTCCTCGGGAGAGGCGTATGCAGACTTCGAGGGATTGAAGGAGATTCTCGTCGCGACTCGCACTGAGGTGTTCACGCGGCATTTGATTTCGACGGTCTTGACGCATGCTACAGGTCGCCACATGGAGGCCGTGGATCAATATGAGATCCAAGATATCTTGAATACGGTCAAGGCCGAGGGCGGCGGCCTTCGGATGCTCGTGACTGAAGTGCTTGCTAGTAAGCTGTTCAGGTCTCGTTAGTTCGTGGCGATTGGTTTAGTCGTCGTCGCCTGATTGGCGACGATCGATGTCCTTGAGAAGCTCGTCTAGCACCTGAGAGGAAATGGCGTTTTGAGGAAGGGCTAGCAGCCAGATTCGGGCATTCTTTGGTTCGTTGTGGGCCCAAGTCTGAACCAGGCTTCTAATCGTGCTACTTCTGGCTTTGTCCATGTCTTGCAATGCTAGCACTTTAGCACTGGCGGCTTCAGGATCAGTCTTAGCCCACGTACGAACGAGCACGTCTAAGGCGACGATCTGGGCGAAGCCGGTGAGGTCTTCGCTCGCCCACTTGAAGACGGCATTTGTATCCTTTGTCGCCATGGTGGCGAAGGCCTCTTCACTCCCATTGCGCCAGATGAATGACATAGCGTCTTCTTCCTCAAAGTAGGCACGGGCTGCTGGAGGGTCTATGTTAGCCAATTTAGATAGCAGAGGCACCATGAGGGCCTCTCGATTGGCGGTTAAGGCGTCTGCGAGTTCCAGCGCCTTGGCGACCTCGTCCTTTGCTAGGCCGTCAACGAGGTAGCGGGCAGAGTGGCGTTGCGCTTTGAGGGACAGTTTGGAGAAATGAGCGAGGAGTGTGTCCGCATTCCACACTTGAAGGTGGGCTTCCTGGCGTGCCACTTCTTGCAGAGCGTTATCTCTGCTAGCACCATCTAGGTACTTTCCAATCCACCATCGAGCTTCTTCGCTGTTCATGCCTGGCCAGGCATAGACCATTTGGGAGATCATTGAGGGGATGTCTGGGTGGTTTTCAGGTAAGCTTTTTAGGTAGGCAAGAGCGGCTGGAAAGTCTGTTGAGCTCCAGGCACTCATGGCGGTGCGAAGTAACTTCTGCCTCTGTTGCTTGTCCTCATGGCTGGATATCCATGCCATTGCTTCCTTTGGAGAACGATAGATCCATCCGATAGCGATTCCTATTCTGGCCTTAGGTTGATCGCTCTGGTCCATCTTATCGAGGAGAGAAAGCGCCATTGTGGGGTCTTGTGAGGTGATGCCTTGAAACAAGAAATTTCGAATCGAGTCTACGTAATTCGCTTGGAGAGACAGGCCTTGAAGGGCCTCGACCGCTTTCTCAGGAGCTATGTGTGCCATGCCTTCGATTGCTGACTTGGCTCCTGTGAACCTTCTAAGTCCGAGGGTTAGGGTGGCTGCCATCGCTTCATCAGGGCGGGAAGCGCCCCATTCATAGAACAGGACATTAATACGCTGGGTTTTCAGGTGGTTGGAATCGCGCTCCGCCAGGATGTCATGAAGCGCTTGATGGAATTGACCTGCTTCCAATTGTTGCAGCAATGATTGGAACCGCTTTGTCTCCTGGCCTTTTAGTAGGTGGGCTTTCTCTTCGGCGATTGCGGGTGAGGCGAGGAGTAGCGTTAGTAGGCAAAGTGCTTGGAAATGTTTCATGGTTCTTGTGGAATAGAGAGAGCAGGTATCAGCGGGCGTCTTTTTGATAGCTTTGCCAGTGTTGCTCCCAAAGCTTGCTTAGGTTGTTGACCTTGTCCGGATTCTCGGTGGCGAGGTCTTTGGTTTCTGAGCGGTCTGTGGAGAGGTCGTAGAGTTCCCAAGGGGTGTCCTTTGCGGCGACGAGTTTCCAATCACCTTGTCTGATGGCGCGATTGCCCTCGTGTAGCCACCAAAGAGTCCGTTTGTTAGGAGCTTCTTTCAGTAGGCTGAGGCCGGGGCGTTGAGGCTTGCTTGTCGTGGTGATTTCGGCAAGATCGAGAATGGTCGGGACGAGATCGATGACGTGTGATGGATGCGTGCTGCTGGGCTTCTTTGCCGGCCAATGCACGATGAAAGGCGTGGCGATGCCGCCTTCATGAACCCATGTCTTGTGTTTGCGAAAGGGTGTGTTGCTCGTAGTAGACCATCCAGGTCCCAGGCAAAGGTAGGTTGCCGCGGATCCTGGTGCCGCCTTGGGGTCGTGCCCATCATTGCGCACCATGATCTCGGCGCTGGCGCCATTGTCAGAGAGGAAGACGATTAGTGTGTTCTCAAAAGCGTTCATTGCGCGGAGTTGATCGAGCACCCGTCCGATTTCTCGATCCATGCGGTCAACCATGGCGGCGTGAATGGTCATCTTGGTTGCTTGAAAGCGCTTCTGAAGATCGGTGAGCGATTCCCAACGGATCGGTCGATTCACTTCTCCTGGGCCTAAGATATCGAGAGCTTCAGGGAAATGATAGGGTGGGCCAAGATTTCGCTCTACGGGCGATAGCATCCCGCGAGGAATCAAGCTCATAGATCTCTGCCGCTGCCAGCGCTCCTCTCGAATGATTTCCCAGCCCTTTTCATAACGTGTCGCGTAGCGAGCGATATCCTCGGGCAAGGCATGTAGAGGAAAGTGTGGTGCAGCGAAAGCTAGATACTGAAAGAACGGCTGCTCTGAGAAATTCTCGGCATGATCGCGCAGCTGAGTGATCGCGTGATCGGCCACTGCGACCGTGCCGTAGTAGCCTGAATCGGGCTCTACTGGAGGCAGTTGCTTGTCATCCTGATAGTGGACCTTTGGGTTGAAGAAGCGACCCTGGTCTTTCAGGTAATAGGAATGATCGAATCCTTCGGCGACGGGCATTCCATCGAGATGCCATTTGCCGGAATGATAGGATCGGTAATCCTTTGCCTTGAGAAGTTTCGGTAGTAAGGGCGCCCAAGCAGGCCGTTTCCCTCGACCACCGCTCTGCACGCCCGGCACGGTATCGCGACGGATCTGTTGGGCATAGTAACCTGTGAGGATCGCTGCCCGCGAAGGCCAGCACCTCGCCGTATTGTAGAACTGTGTATGCCGCGTGCCTGCCGCTGCGAGGGCATCCAAGTGAGGCGTCGCGATTTCGCCTCCGTAGCATCCCAGGTCGGAGAACCCTAAGTCATCGGCCAGAATGATCAGGATATTCGGTGATTCCGCTGCAGAAAGGGAGCCAGCTAGGCAATGGAGGGAGAGAAGTAGTCGCCACATGTTACTTAGCTGGGTTGTTTGGCATCAGCTTGAGAAGAATTGATCGGAAGCGAGCGTGCATGTTGCTTAGCATCAAGAATTGCGTGCAGCGTGGCAACTGTGTTTCGTAGCCTCATGAGTCATCCCGTCACCAGTCTACCCAACATCGGCCCTCGCTGTGAGGAGTGGCTGGCTGCGATAGGTGTACATTCTGCAGAGGAACTGAAGCAAGTAGGTGCCCCTGCTGCTTATCGAGAACTCGTTTCGAAAGGCATCGTCAAGCCACACCGGATGCTGCTCTACGCACTTGGTGGAGCAGTATCCGGAGAGAGTTGCATGACGTTGTCACGAGATCAGAAGCGCGAGCTTGAGGAAGAGTCGGGCATGTGACTCTGACAATATTGGCCAATGCTAGTTTCCTGTCGCTACCCGATAGTAGCCGTCGAGCCGTGCCGCATCACTGTCTGTGAAGCTAGTCGTGGCACCGCCGCTTTCCACCGTGGCGACTTCATTCCATTCTTCTAAGGTGGAGGAGTATTCGATGCGATAGCTCTTTCCCGGAACTGAGGTCCAGGAGAAGGTGAACCTACCGGCTTCACGTGAAGCTTCTGTGCTGCGGAAATAGCTGGTGCTGTT
This sequence comes from Caprella mutica, assembly GCA_947561585.1. NCBI lineage: Eukaryota > Metazoa > Arthropoda > Malacostraca > Amphipoda > Caprellidae > Caprella > Caprella mutica. Next base: position 95,610 of record CANNZV010002051.1, on the reverse strand, counting down.
GTTCGGGTCCGTGCCTGCGATCTCTTCCTGGGCATTTGAGATGCCATCGTTGTCGGCGTCACCGTCCACGGGTGGCTCCACCACGGTCCCGGCACCGATGACAGAACCTGGCTCCGAGAAGAGCGAAGACACTTCGTCCGAAGTCAGCACGCGATTGTAGATTTGGAAGTCGTCAATCACTCCAGCGAATCCGTTCTCTGCAAGACGAGCGCCAATTTGCAACCCGCCTACTTGGTCAACAAAGCCAACGGAATCAGTCACTTCAGTTGCTAATTCACCATCGATAAACAGTCGAGTGAGGGTGGCTCCTAACTCTTCTCCATTTGTATCCTCGTGAGTGATAACGATATGCGTTGCCTCCGTCATTGATTGCTCGGGAGCTGCCACATCGATATTCTCAGCATTCTCCCCCGCAATCCACCCCAACGTGTTATCGAGTGATGCGAAGGTGGCTAAGCTGTAGGGTGAGGCTCCTTCGAGCGATTTGCCGAATAGGCTGTAAATTCCGGTTTTACTTGTTCCCTCACGTTTCGCCCAAAGCGAGACTGAGAGACTTTGGTAGGCTGGAAATGAGGGGATATCGACATAGGCGATTCCATCACCTGGAGTCAGGCGCATGGCGGTACCGGTAGCGAGGCTTGGAGCGCCAAGCTCGAAGGTGCCGTCTTCGGTAGAGACATAGCTCCCGTGGAGTCCGTTGCCGGAGTTATCCAGTACGTCCGTGCCTTCTGTCTCATCGAAGGCGTACCAAGCTGCTAGAGCTGCGGAAGCGGGAACACTGACAGTTAAACGGATGGTCTGCGTGGGTGTGCTAGGGTCGTCGGATACGATGGTTAGGATCGCCGACGATAAGCCAACCACTTGGGAAGGATCTAAGTTTACCTCAACGGTAGCCCGCTCTGTAGGTGGAACCGAGGTGGGGACGGCACCTAAGGTGAAGGCCGCGTTATCTGATAGTGTGATGGAGCTGATAGTCAGCGGCGTTTCAGAACCGGTATTGCGGATGGGAATAGATAACGTTTGTACTTCTGAGTCGGACTGGATCACGCCGACGTCCAGTTGGTCACGCACAAACAGATTGGGGTCTTCGGTTCCGGAAATGACCTTTAGATTGTCAATCAATACCGTTTCCGTGGCACCGCCTGTGCGGGCGCCGAAGCCCATACGGTAAGTTGGCTCAGGTGTGAAGTCCGGAGTCGGCAGGTTCTCAAAGAAAGTCACGCCATCTACCGTGAGGGTCAATAGGCCGGAATCTTCTCCAACACGGAACCAAGCAATTTCAACGGGACGGTAGACTCCGTCGTATTTGTAATGAGCGTTATTCTTGGGGTCATCGTCGGCTGCGATCCGGTTGGAACCGTTCGTTACGATCGTGCCACCCACCGCGATATCGAAGCCAATCCCTGGCATGTCCTGCTCATTGGCTGCGCCATTGTCATAAACATCAAATTGCGTGGATAGCCCGAGACCAATGCCTTCTTCGCTGCCCGTTGCGTTCTCGAGAATGCTTCCATAGGTGAAAGAGAATCCGTCTGCAGGTGTGCCTTCTGCTGCAAGAGCGAGGTCAAACGTAGCGATAAAGGCTTGGTTCCCTCCATCTCCAAGGAAGGGTAGCACGAATCCTGACAAGGATGAGGCCGTGCCATCCGCGCTCAATCGCAAGGCTCCATCTTGCACACTGGCAGCGCTTTTAGTGCTCGTGATAGTCGAGCCATCGTCAAGATCTGTGGTGTCGTTTTCAAAGCTGTCAAAGTTCTGAGCGTATGAGCCATCACCTTCAAACGCGATCCCCTCTAGGCGAACCACTTGATTGCGAGCGCGTGTCAAAGTGTCATTGTTGGTGATCGATAGATCGGCCAAGTAGGTGCCCTTGGTTGCGGGTGCCGTGAAGGTCACGGGAATGGTAGTGGATGCGCCGGGCGCGATTGTGATGGGGAATGCTGCGTCTAAGGCAAAGCTTACTGCATCTGTCCCCATGATCTCACCAGCAGTGAGTTCCAAGTTCTTACTCTCGCCTTCATTGGTCACGATCACTTGTCCGGTGCGCGTTTGGCCTACAGAAGCCACAAGCGCTACTGCCCGGTCTCCACCCACCTTTGGATCGCGCACAGAAGGATCTGCTTCCGGTGCGGAGAATTCTAAATTGTCGAGCAAGACCGTTTCTGACCGTCCGCCTGTGCGTGCGCCAAAGGCGAAAGTGTAGTCAGGTGTGGGTGTGAATCCAGTAACAGGCACGTTGTTAAAGATCTGTCTAGCATTCATCGTGAAGCTTATCTCGCCAGTGTCCTCACCAGTCTTGCGCCAAATGATCTCCGCAGAGCGGAACACGCCGTCAAATACATAGGCTTCATTGTCTAACCAATTCGTGCTCTCGATTCGGAAAGAGGCATCGGGGACCAATTCACCATTCACGTAGACATCATAGCCCACGCCGTTTCCAAGCCCGTCTTCACCGTTATTATTGTTGGTGTCGAATGAGACTGCTAGGCCTGCGGTAAATCCATTCTCATCGGTGTATCCGGTCGCGGGAATCTCACCCCAAGACAAAGAGAAGCCATCCGCCGGGCGAGCAGGACCTAGCAAAGCCAAATCAAAGCGGGCTGACCAGCTATCGACAGCTTCGCTTCCTAAACTAGGCATCCGAAACGCCGCTCGAGTGCCTGTCGTCGCCTGCGAGGTGAGCTGAAGAGCCCCGGACTGTACTGATGCGGCACCATTGTTAGAAGTTAGTTCAGTGCCGTCTTCCATATCCGTCGTTCCATCAGGAAGGCCTTCGAAATCTTGCTGATACTCTTCCGCCCAAATGAGGGAACTCGTGAGGAAGAATCCTGCCACTAGGGTTGCAATAAAGCGTTGAAAGGGGCTGTTGAATCGATCCATGATCTAAGATCCTTTGGTAGATCTGCGACGTCAATCGCCAGAACGCACTGTAAGATGAAATTAGGAGCGCTATGGTCGGCATGTTTCTTGTGGATTTGTGAAATGTGGCGATGGGTGAGGTATGAAAGCTATTATGATTTGGGTCGCTTGGGGTTTGCTAGCCACTTCTGCTGGCGCTGAGTCCTTTCCGGATGCGGGTTTGTTGCCCAAGCGCGAGACGGGGGTGCTGAAGATACTCGAGGAGCATCCTGAATATGATGGGCGGGGTATTAAGGTGGCAATCTTTGACTCCGGTGTGGATGCGGGAGCGGAAGGGTTGAGTCGGACTTCGGATGGACGGGTAAAGGTGATCGATCTGGTGGATGCGACAGGGAGTGGAGATGTGTCTGTTTCTGATAAAGCGACGGTTGAGGAAGGCGGCGTGCTAGGATTGACGGGGCGCTCTTTGCGTTTGCCGGAAGAGATTGAAGAGGGGGCTTCTGTGAGACTTGGAGTGAAGGCGGGTTGGGAGATCTTTCCGTCTGCGCTCGTGTCTCGTTTGAAGAAGGAGCGTGCGGAGAGTTTTCAGAAGGCGCATGAGAAGCTGGAGCTTTCTGTGAGGAATGATGTGGAGCTTTCTAAGAAGGAGCGGGAGGCGCAGCTTAAAGAGCTAACCGCAGCCATGAAGGGCTACCAGGATCCAGGGCCAGTCTTTGACTGCGTGGTTTATCAAGATGGCGAGCGTTGGCGGGCATTGGTGGATACGGATGAAGATGGTGATCTTGCTGAAGAAAGCGCTTTAGCGGATTATCAGTATGAGCAGCAGCAGGCGACCTTTGGTGATCAGACGCAGTTGAACTTTACGGTGACGTTGGATGATTCGGGAGAGAAGTTCGCCATCGTGGTGCCGTCGAACATGCACGGTACGCATGTCGCTGGGATTGTGGGTGGCTACTATGAGAATGAGCCTGCGCTGAATGGCTTGGCCCCTGGTGTGCAGATCGTTTCAGTAAAGATCGGAGACACACGATTGACTGGGATGGAGACGGGTTCGGCTATCATCCGAGGCTTGGAAGTGGCCCGTGCGCATGGGTGTCAGTTGATTAACATGAGTTATGGTGAACCCACACGTTTGCCTAACAGAGGTCGTATTATCGAGTTAATCGATGAACTCGTCTACGAGCATGGCGTGACGTTTGTGTCTTCCGCTGGAAATGCGGGGCCTGCGCTGAGTACGCTTGGGGCGCCGGGTGGCACGACTTCCTCAGTGATCGGCGTGGGTGCCTACGTGACTCCTGAGATGATGCTAGCTGGTTATGCGATGCGCCGATCTCAACCTGATATTGCCTACACATGGTCGTCTCGTGGCCCCGCCAAGGATGGGAATCCGGGCGTGAGCATTTGTGCGCCGGGTGGAGCCTTTTCGCCTGTGCCAGCCTACACCCTGCAGCGCAATCAGCATGCCAATGGCACGTCGATGTCCTCGCCTAACGCTTGCGGTAGTTTGGCGGTGTTGTTAGGTGCGCTGGATGTGGAAGGCATTGCCTATTCTCCTGTGGCGGTGAAGCGCGTGATTGAGAACACCGCAGAGGAGATTCCAGGTGAAGACGTCTTCTCTCAAGGTAAGGGCTTGATTCGTGTGGATCGTGCGCTGGCTGCTTTCCGTGAACAGTCGATTTCGGTGGAGCCTCGCTATGCTGTTAGTATCCCCAAGCGCGAGGGCGCTCGTGGGCTCTATCTTCGCGAAGCCTATGATACGGAATCTGAGCAGACCTTTAGTGTTTCTGTGATTACAAAGTTTGCCAAAGTGACGCCGAACGAAGAGAAGCTGCGTTTCAATCAGCGCCTCCGTTTTGAAAGCACGGCTTCTTGGATCTCGTGTCCAGAGCATCTCTTCCTCACGCATCAATCTTCTTCGTTCCTGGTTGATGTGGACCCGACACTGTTACCTCCGGGAGTGCATGAGGGTGAAGTGATAGCTTATGCGAGTGAAGATGCTGGTCCCGTGTTCCGACTTCCGGTGACGGTGGTGAGGTCGGAAGAGGTCGGCTCTGAATGGTCGCGGTCTGGCGTGCTCGATCCAGGTGAGATCGAGCGTCATTTCCTCGTGCCTAAGGACGTCACTTGGATGGAGGTCAAACTAACAAACCGTTCAGAGCGTGCGCAAAGTGTGATTGTGCATTGCATGCAAACGCTGCCCCAGCGTCGGCATCCTGAAACGGGGCAGCGTCTGCGCGGCTCTCTCCAGCCGGGAGCAGTGCTCGAACGAACGCTTCCTGTTACCCCTGGACACACGTTGGAGATCGCCTTGGCTTCTTTCTGGTCTAACGAATCTCTCTTGGACTACGAGCTAGAACTTACCTTTCATGGGCTCTCACCGAGTAGTGAGACACTGCATCTCTCTGCTGCTGAACCGATGGCTAGGCTGGATGTGCATGCCTTGCAGTATCGTGAAGCGCTACAGCCAAGCGGGAGTCTGACTCATTGGCAGGCATGGATCTCTCCGAGTGTTAGCGAGGTGGAAGCTCTTGTGACAGACCGGGTGCCTGAGGGTGATGTGAGCCAGCGCTATGAAGCGACGGTGACTTACCCATTCACCTTAAAGAAGAAGGCTACCATCGTTCCGAAGTTTCCAAGCGTGGGAGGTCGACTCTATGAGGCGGATGTGCAGAAACAGCTCTACACGATCACGGATGGGAATGGTCGCCTGGTTGATGCTGATGATGGTTGGGAGCCAGGTTCGGCATCATTGGGTAAGGGGGACTACGAAATTCGCTATCATTGGCGTCATGGTGAGGCTGCCAAGTTGGAGGCCCTAGCGAAATTGCCTCTCACGCTGGAAGGACGATTGGACGGCTCGGTGAATCTTCAGATTCGTAAAGATGCGCGTGGTAAATCAGGGTTTGGGGCCGTGACCTTGCGTCGTGGCGAGAGGCGAGCGCTTCATGTCAGCATGCCTGATTCAGGGGCTCCTTCAAATTTGCCGATTGCTTGTTCGCAACTCGTCGGTTCTCTGAAGTTGAGTTCGGATGCTCCGCGATCGTCTGTTCGCGTGCTTTACACGCTTCCCCATGCGCAGGTTGGATCTGCAAAGACGGATAAGTCTGAGCCTGAAGGTGAGTTGGAGGAGCAGATGGCTGCTCTGGTTGAAGTGGACACGGTGAAGACTCGTAAAGAGGATCACCTCAAGATTGTTAATCTATGCGATGAAGTTCTAGCAAAGATAGATGAAGAGGCACTTGCGCTGCATCGAGGGCGTCGTCCAGACAAGGAGGCGAAGGAGGCCAATGCGGAGCGTAAGCGAGAGTTTGAGATTCTCACTGATTCGCTTTACCGAAAGTGCCGAGCGATTGCCTATCATGATGGCGAGCGCGAGAAGGCGGGCGAGTCTTTTGAGGCTGGGCCGTTTGAGGAAGCCTTCGAGGCGCTGGGCCGTTGGGTGGATACGAAGGATGCTGAATACATCCTCACGCACATTCGTTGGCACCGTCGGCATGATCGCTTTGGAGAGGCGCTTCAGATGCTTAATAAGCACATGAAGACGGCTGCGCCGACGCGCTTGCTTCATGATAAACGCGTCAAGATTCTCCGGCGCTTAGGCTGGACTTTGTGGGCAGATCACGAGGAGCAATGGAATCGGCGTCGCTTTGTGCCCTTTCTCCGCGAGGAAACGCTTTCCTAGAAGAGCGGTTTGAGATAGTCCTCGGACTGTCTCATGAAACTGTTCCCTCTATCAACTCTGTTCGTCTTCCTGGCCCTAGCTTCTGGGATGGCCGAACTTCGGATCAATGAGTTCCTGGCTTCAAATAGCCAAGGCCTCACCACAGCTGCGGGTGATTTCGAAGATTGGATCGAGATCTACAACGCGGGCACAGGGAGTGTTGATTTGGAAGGGTATTATCTCACGGACGATTCGAGCTTCTCTGCAAGCGATGCGGAAACATTCTGGCGGTTTCCTCAAGTGACTTTGGCCGGCGAGGCCTATCTTGTGGTCTATGCGTCAGGCGCGGAGGAGAATGTCGGGATTGAATTGCATGCCAATTTCAAGCTCTCAAGTGACGGCGAGCGTCTGGCTTTGATTGCGCCGGATGGGGAGACCGTTCTAACAGATTTTACGCCCGCGTTTCCTGAGCAGCGCCGTGATGTCTCGTATGGTTATGCTGCCGATGGCGAGTTGCAATTCTCTGCGCCGCCTACACCGGGCGCTCTTAACCGTTCTGGCGTGACTGGATTCGTCGAGGATGTGACGTTCTCAGTGAAACACGGTTTTCAAGATGGGCCGTTCATGCTGGCGCTCGAGTCCGCGACGGAAGGAGCAGAGATTATTTACACTTTGGATGATCGTGAGGCAGGTCCTGGCACGATCTTCACCGGGCGAATCGGAGAAGTATACACCGGGCCTGTGGAGATATCTAAAACGACGGTAGTCCGAGCGTTGGCGACTAAGACTGGCATGCAGAATAGTGTGCTGCGTACGCAGACTTATATCTTTCTGGATGATGTCCTTAGTCAATCTGATGAGCCTGAAGGGTTCCCAGATCGATGGGGAACTCGCCCTACGGACTATGAAATGGACCCAGAGGTCGTTGGGGAAATTTACTCTAACGAAGAGATGAAAGAAGCTCTGCGATCGGTGCCTAGCATTTCTCTTGTCACGGAGAATGATAATCTCTTTGCCAGCGATGGCATATACACCAATAGCCAAGCGAAGGATCTGGTGAATGACGGAATCGAGGACAAGTGGGAACGGCCTGTGTCCGTGGAGTTCTTCGACTTTCCTCATGGTCAGACGATTCAGGCGAATGCGGGTATTCGCATTCAGGGGAATGCGAGTCGTAATCCTAATCGCGTGAAGCACAACATGCGGGTGATCTTCCGCGCGGACTACGGTCCAGGAAAGCTGAAGTTTCGCCTCTTCGAAGACGCTGAAGTAGATCGCTTCAACAGCATCAACTTGCGTAGTAGTAATGGTGATTCGTGGATCAATCCGGGGGTGCGCACGCGAGCGCAGTACATTCGCGATCAATGGCATCGCGAAGTCCAGCGACGCATGGCGATGCCTAACCAGTCGCAGATCTATGCGCACCTCTACATCAATGGCCTTTATTGGGGGATGTACCATGTGTTCGAACGCTTCGAGGCTAGCTTATTGACAGAGAACTTCGGCGGGGCCGAGGAAGATTGGGACGCGTTGCAGGACACGCCGGCCTTCCAGGACATCGTGGTGAATGGTGACGATGTGGCGTTTCGAAAGACTCACGCTTTGGCGAGGCAAGACCTGACGGTTCAAGAGAATTACGATGAATTGTTAGAGTATGTCGATGTGGACAATCAGATCGATTACCTCTTGATCAATTACTACAGCGGCAACCAAGACTGGGACCACAAGAACATGCGCTACGCACGGCGGCGAGATTCGGTAGATGCTGGCGTGGTTGGCAAGGGCTGGACTTATTTCGCCTGGGACTCTGAGCGCGCTGGTTTCAATGGCCTCAGCATGCAGAACCTAACACAGGACACGACTGGTAAGAAGACGGCGTTAGGGCCTTCGCTTCTCAACGCAGAGATGATTGAGAATCCAGACTATCAATTGCGCTTTGCCGATCGCGTGGTGAAACATTTCTACAACGGCGGTGAACTCACACCAGAAGGTGCGGCCAAGTCTTGGAATGAACTCGCGGACCTGGTCTATGAGCCGCTCATTTGTGAGAGCGCCCGTTGGGGTGATCTCCATGTGAATACGCCCGAGACACGCGAGGGAAACTGGCAAAGGCAGCTGGATATGGAGAATGAGTCTTGGTTCCCGGATCGTACTGACATTCTCCTGGGGCAGCTTGCGAGGCGAGATTTCATTCCTAGTAAGCTGAGCTTTCCGCAGTTTCAGCCGTTCGGTGGAATCGTCGCGGCGGGGAGTCCTGTCACGATGACGATTTTTAATTCGACGATCTTCAATCCGGTCGAGGGAGATATTTATTATACATTGAATGGGGCTGATCCAATGCTCGCTGATGGAACCATCCACTCAGAGGCTATCAAGTATACGGTAGGGGAGCCTCCTGTGATCGATCACGCATTGACGATGAAGGGGCGTGTCTATGATAGTGAGAAGGATGTTTGGTTGCCTATCGCTGAAGCGTTCTTTCATCTGGCAGAACTTCCTGGGAAGGAGTCGGTCTCGATCTCAGAGGTTCATTACCAGCCTTTGCCAGCTACCGATGAGGAAGAAGCCGCTGGATACACCACGGCAGACTTTGAGTTTCTGGAACTCTCCAATGTTTCAGATAAGACAGTCGATCTATCAGGTGTTCAGCTCACAAGCGGCGTCGACGTCGTCATTGCAGACCAAGTGAAAGCAACGCTCGCTCCAAACGGCTTCGCCGTCATCGTGGCTAACCAAGTGGCTTTTCAGCTGCGTTATCCAAACGTTGAAGCAACGAGCATCATTGGAGAGTTCGCCAATGCGAGTAACTTAGATAATAATGGCGAACGGATCACCCTTAGAGACCGAAACGGCCTACTCTTGCACACCGTGCGCTATGATAACAACGCTCCATGGCCTGACTTGCCAAACGATGCGGGGCAGTCGCTCACCTTTGTCGGTGGCGCTGGCTCTAGCATTGCGCATCCAGAGAACTGGATCGCTGGTCCAGACGGCGGCACGCCAGGTCGGGGGAATACGGCAACTCCTCCGGATGAGGGAATTGCTAGTTGGTTAAAAGCACGTGGACTTACGGATCCCCTCGCCGAAGTCGGTCCGAATGGACAGGCTGCTTTACTCTACTACGCATTCGGTGCCGACGACTTTAGCAGCGTGGCAGCAGTGAGCGTAGAGATGGGTTCTGAAAGGGCGTTGACATACACACGCCGACTCGGGAGTGATGACCTGGATTGGACTTTGGAATCCTCAAGTGATCTGGAGACCTGGACAACGGCGGCGTTTGACGCTGTAGTTATTGGTGAAGAACTAGGGATGGAGAATGTCTCCGTTCAGTTGCCGAGTGAAGCGTCCTATTGGCGTTTCCGCGTGTCGGTACGTTAGGGTAGCTCCGGCATCCTGCCGGAGTCACGGGCTGGAAGCCCGGCCTCCCTTCGGTTAGGCGCGGATGCTGTCGACCGAGTGTTTCTCGCGGTCGGTGGGGCCCAGGTGGTGTTTGGAATTCATCGATTCTAACATCGTATTGTAGACGTCGATGCCTTCACTCTTCACGTCGACGATTTCGCCAGTCTTGAAACGGCCGTTGGCTCCGCTGATCGCGTGGAAGACTCCGGAGAGCTCTCGCTTCACATCGTTGTGGCGGCCGTCGCCGGATTCGGTGGAGATGGTGAGGAGGGCGTTCTCTAACAAGGTCTTGCCGTTGGACTCTCTGGTGTCGTCTTCATTGAGTCGCTGGAGGAAGTAGGCGACTTCGCGCATCTTCATGTGGGCGTGCATACGCAGCTGTTCATTGTCCTTCTTCGGGTTAAACTTGTGCCACCATTCGTGACTACAACCGGCAGAGCCTGAAGCTCGGAGCTGGTTGGCATCATCAAACTCGAAACGTTTCTCGCCGTTGAAGATGTAGTCGCCCTTCAGTCGGATGCGTTCACCGGCAGCGAGGAAAGTGAGAGAGCCGAAGCGCACGCGGTCTGTCTGAATGGCGAGGGCGTAGAGATCTGCCATTAGGCGCCATTCAGTGGTGAGTTCATCGAGCGTGATGTCGATGCCTTCGCCGCCGGGATCGGCTGAGCCGCCGTGGAGGAGCTTGGACTCAGGAGGAAGTGGCGGTGCATCGGCGTCGCGTTCTTTCATGGCGTAGGCGCGTTGTTCAAACTCGCGTACGCGGTCGAGGTGGTCTTTGATTCGGCCTTTGGAAACTTGGCCCAGAGGCGAGCGGGCTCCGGTGAAATACTTGTACTGATCTACAACGGAGTCTAGCACACTGCGTTTGAGTCGTTCTTTCCTCACATCGTTGTCGGCGACATCGAGTTGGCCGAAGACGCGGTCAAAGAGGTCGCGAGGGCGTTCTTGCATGGTGGCAGCGACGGTGCCATCGAGGTTGTAGCTGTGGACATAGCGGCTCACGCGGCTGCGTCGAAAGAAGGTGCCGCCTACGAGTGTTGGGACCATGCCTGGAGGTAGGCCATCGGCGTAGTGGGCGTGGCGCACGACTTGATCGATCGATGGGCCGCCAGATTTCGCTTCTCCGCTAGGTGGCTCGGCAGTGAAGGCTGCGGAAGCGCCATCGAAGTGTGCGTTGATGCCGGACTCGTCACAGCGGACGTGATCGAGATTGCGCATGATGAGCAACTGATCCTTGAGTGCGGCGAGTGGTTCTAACACACCTTCGTACCCTTCATTCTGCAGAGGCGATGGGATGCCTAGGCCAAAGAAGACGTTGAAGGCGCGAACAGGCACGGCGCTAGTATTGGCAGCGGTCGCCGTCGCTGCGGAGGCGGAAGTGGCGAGCATCTCTTCGAGGAAGGGCATGCCCACAGTGATGCCTCCGAGACCTCGGAGGAAAGAGCGGCGGTTGAGTGGGGTTTGGCTCATGAGTCAGGGTTTGGTTAGGATTCTTTCGTCGCTTCGGTGCGGGTGCTTTGAATGTAGTCGCTCAGGGCGATGGCTTTGAGAATGGCTTTGTAAGTGCCGCCTTCTTTCATGGCTTGAGCATGAATCTTCTGAACGGGCGCGGTGTCGCTTCCGACAAGTGGACGTCCGAGAACGAATTGAGTGACCTTCCAAGTGAGATTCTCTTGCACCAGTGTGCTCTTGGCTAGCAGGTCCATCAATTCGGATGAAGATTGGAAGGGGATCGATTCGGAATCGCCAGGGAAGAGGATCTCGCCGTCGTCTTGCAGCGTGTTGCCGAAATGGTCCTTCTCTAGAAACGTGCCGAGCCCGTCAAACTTGCTCATGCCGAAGGCGAGTGGCTCGAATTTCTGGTGACAGCCTCCACAGGATTTGCTTTGAATGCGTTCTTCGGCAATCGATCGCTGGGTGCGGCCAGGCTCGGAAGGAACCGGTGTGGTATCAACGCCTGGAGGGGGATCATTCACGCCGCTACGGAGGAGATCATGAAGCACGAAGAGCCCGCGAGTGACGGTGGAAGCTTCGTCCCCGCCAATGGTGAGAATGCTACCCTGGGTTAGGAGCCCGCCTCTAGCTTTATCCTTATCAAGGCTGATGCGTTGGAGGCCGGACTTGTCGGCAGATACAGCGAGGTTGTAATGTTCGGCAAGACGCGAAGTGGTGAAAGTGAAAGGGGCGTTGAGAAGATCTCCCAGTGGACGGCTTTCTGTCCAGACGACTTCCTTGAAGTAAGCGAGGGTTTCGGCTTTCATGTCTTCAGCGAGCGCTGGGTCCCATTTGGGGAATTTGTCAGCGTTGGGCCGTAGATTCTGAAGACGACCAAGATTGAGCCATTGGCTGGCAAACTCAAGTGAGCGTGTGATGGTGCGAGGATCTTTGAGCATGCGATCGACTTCCTTCTCGATCTCGAAGCGATCATAGAGTCGCCCATTCTCAGCGGCGTCCATGAGCGCTTTGTCAGGCGAGCTGCCCCAGAGCATGTAGCTCAGGCGGGAGGCGAGTTCATACTCACTCACCGGCCAGACTTGGCCATCGCCGCGCTGATTCTCGATCTGGTAAATGAAGCGTGGCGATTGCAGCATGGCTTCGACTATGAAAGCGACGGCTTCTTCATAGGTCCCGCCGCCGCTGGCGACCGTGGTGGAAATGCCGCGGTAGGCGATGATTTCATGGTCTTCTAACGGACCTCGCAGTAGCCAAGTGCCCATGCTTTGTAGGAGCTTGGCCATGTTGTCATCGGTGAATTTGATGTTCTTGCTGAAGCGCTTGGAGAAGGCCTTCACGTCCATGCGACTGACGATGATGCTAGCCAGTTTGGTGTAGGATTCGATGTGTTTGAAATCGACGCCCAGGTTGTAGGCGGTGTTGTTGAAGCCATCTGCACGGAGATCTTTGGGTAGGAGTTCGGTCGCTTCTTTGCTGATGTCGACGCCTACGGAGGTGCGCACGGTATCGATGTATTCAGAGAGTGTCAGTCGGCGAACCCAGTTCTCGGTGGCGCGTCGATCACGCTTGTGGGCAAGGGGATCGATGGTGTCGGTCGCCCAGGTTGCGCCGCCGTCGATCCATTCTTTGAGGAGGGCTTTCTCTGTGGGCGAGAGGGGGTCTCTATCTTCGGGCATCTCGTCTGCCTGAACCATGTCCCAGAGCAAGCTCTGGTCTGCGTGGCCAGGGACGATCGGGTTGCCTTCGGGTCCGCCTTTCGCAGCGGCTACTTTGGTAGACAAATCGAGCTTCCCTTTGCGTGTGGCGGCATCGTGGCACTCGAGGCAGTGTTTGGCAAAGATCGGTGCGATGGCTTCGTCAAAGAGTGCTTCGTTAGGATCTGCTTTGGCTAGTTCAGGAGCAGGAGCGGTTTCGGCATCTGGGCCTAACTGAAAGTGGTCGCGGACTTCGTGGGGCAAGAGGTCCCGGCTGTAGAGAGCCACGAGGTGGAAGGTGCCCAGCCAGGGGCGATTGTTGCTCATCTCGTTCGCCAAACCAAGATGGTAACCGTTTGACCAATTGCTAGTGCCTCCCTTGACGGTCTCTTCGCGAGCCTTCTCGCCATTCAGATAGAGATGGGTGCGGCCGGATCGATCTCGTGAGTAGACGACGTGGGTCAGGGCAGTCTTGACGGTGCCTTTGTCAGAATCGACGGGTGGTAGGCCATTGGATCCGGTCTTCTTTGTGCGTAGGCGCACGGAGTATTGATCGCTCTCCTGGCCCAGTGTGAGATTTCTGTTACTGCCATCTTTGGAGAGAGTGACGATTCGGGCGGGGCCCTTCTGGTCGAGCTTGGCGGGTTCGATCCACGCTTCTAGGGTGAGCTCGCCCGTCCGTTTAATCGCAGCTTGGAAGCGCGCGGCGGGCTTCTTCGACTTGATCATGGCTTTGCCCGTGACTTTGAGGGCGCCTTTCAGACGGGTGACTTGGGTGATCTTCTCGATCTCGAGATCGAGCGGGGCGCCGACTCCGGCCACGTCTTTAATGTCGGTGCCTTGGCTCTCGTTGAAGTCGTAGAGGGCCATGAGGCCGGTCCGGGAGCGGAGACTTTCGCCGATTGCGGCGCCGAGCGAGAGGCAGAGAACTAGGGCAATACGGAGAATTGGAGTCATGAAAGAGAGGCAGATTTATCAAATTCCCGCCAAAGATAGAACACTTAGTGTGGGAATAGTCGCGAGCACAGGGGCTTGTGAAATGTTTCACAAAGGGCTTGCGAGCCTCCTGGCGGAATCTAGGCTTTCCCTGAGCGAATCCTCGCTCACGAACGTTCTAATACCCGTGGATAACGAACTTGCTCCAGCTGAGGCGGCCTACGATTCCAAGATCGAGGGAAATGTCATCTTTACGCGCTTGGATACAGCGATTAACTGGATGCGAAAGAACTCGCTCTGGCCGATGCCTATGGGCTTGGCCTGCTGCGCGATCGAGCTCATGGCTACAGGAGCGTCCCGCTTTGATATCTCCCGCTTCGGTGCGGAGGTCATGCGTTTCTCGCCTCGTCAGGCCGACGTGATGATCGTTTCCGGCACCGTCACTTACAAGATGGCTCTCGCGGTAAAGCGTATTTACGATCAGATGCCTGAGCCTAAGTGGGTCATTGCCATGGGGGCCTGCGCTTCTAGTGGTGGCATGTATCGCAGTTACGCTGTCCTTCAGGGGATCGATCAACTTATCCCTGTGGACATTTACATTTCTGGTTGTCCGCCGCGTCCCGAGGCGCTGATCGAGGGCTTGCTTCGTCTTCAGAGGAAGATTGATAAAGAGCCATCCTTCGTCGAGCAGAAGAAGGAGCTCATCGCACAACTCACGAAGGCTTAAGGATATGGCGACGGCAAACGACTCAGTTAAGGCCCTGAAATCGAAGTTTGGCAAAGCCATTCTCTCGACGGTGAATTTCCGTGATGAAGAAACGCTCGTGGTCAGTCTCGAGAAGCTTCATGATATTCTCGCACATTGCCGGGACGATCTCGGTTACAACATGTTGACCGACGTTTCTAGTCTCGATCACATGGGCGAAGAGCCTCGTTTCGAGATGGTGTATGAACTCTACTCCCTTGATACTCACGAGTATCTGCGGGTGAGAGCCACTGTTTCTGAAGATGAGCTCAAGGTCCCCACCGTATCGGATCTCTGGGCTACGGCGGATTGGCATGAGCGCGAAGTCTACGACATGATGGGGATCGAGTTCACCGATCACCCAGATCTACGCCGGATCCTCATGTGGGACGGTTACCCTTTCTACCCGCTGCGGAAGGAATTTCCTCTCGCAGGCAAGCCAAGCGACATGCCAGATGTGGCTTTCACCGGCATTGCCCCACTCGAAGGCGGTCCTTTCGTCACCAAGCCATCTACGGCTGGATCGATTAGTCGCGAGCCTCGAGCACGTGATTAGACAAAGCGCAGACGGGCAGGCGCTTACTACCCGTGGATACCCAGCAAATTTCAGTCATGCGTCTACTCTCTCTAGCAGTGCTCCTTTCCTTAGGCTTCGTCGTCAGTTGCGAGTCCTTTAATAAACGTCAAGGCTACTCCATCGAGGGCGTGGACGGTGTTCGCGGGACTCCTCCTGAGGAGAAAGGCGCAAACTATGTCGACGTCAGTGGTTGGCACCTAGAGGGCTCGGCGATCAATGTGACGCGTGACCAGACCAAGCAGCAGGTCCTACGCGCAGCTGCTCAAGGCGAAGCGGTGCTTACTTCGTCGAAAGTGCCTCTTCATTCTCAGGTCCCAACGGTGGGCCGGGCTCGTGCGATTTATTATGATGCCTTCCATGAGCGGTTTGAGTTGGTCGGTGATCCTGTGATCGAACAAGGCTCCAAGGTGACGAGCCGCCGTGGTTCGGATGCCCGCATCTTAATGTACGTGGACGGCAGGATCCTAGAGCGGAAAGTGGAAGCGCTGGTGCCAGGGCTCGATTCTTAGGTCTCGGCTTCCACTACCTTCATGGCAAGACGTCCTTCGCGGCCTTCGACTGATCGCAAGGAGCGTGCGAATCGTCACTCTGATCTGGATCAATCGGCTCTCTCTTGGTCTGAGGAAGAGTTCTATGAGAAGCTCTCCAAGGCGGAAGCTCCGCTGCTGCTTGTGCTAGACTGTGTGCAAGACCCACACAATCTCGGAGCCTGCATGCGTTCGGCCGATGCCGCGGGTGTGCTTGCGGTGATTGTCCCGAAAGACAAGTCGGTGGGACTGACAGAAGCCGCACGCAAGGTGGCTTGTGGAGCGACGGAGCACACGCCCTTTGTTCAAGTGACCAATCTCTCGCGTTGTTTGACTCGGATCAAAGAAATGGGCGTGTGGTTGCTAGGCACCGCTGATGAGGCCACGGAAACTCTCTACGATGTGGATCTCAAAGGGCCCATGGGTATCATCATGGGTGCTGAGGGGACCGGAATGCGGAGGTTGACGCGAGAGCACTGTGATTTCTTGGTCTCGATCCCAATGGCCCCTGGATGCCGAGTGGATTGTCTCAATGTCTCGGTCGCCACGGGTGTGACGCTCTTTGAAGCGCTCCGTCAGCGTCGGGTTTGATTCGTCTGGAATAGAACGGGCTTCCCGCGCATCTTGTTAGCATGCGTAGCCAAGATTACATCATTGTTGCGGTTTGCCTGATGGCCCTGGGCAAAGGATTTCTTTCTGCGGACTCCTTACGTTCGGGCAATCCCGCCGAGGTCGGCAATGTGACTTGGGAGCGCAACTATGATAGTGCGGTCGCTGCTGCCAAGAAATCGGGCAAGCCGATCTTCGCTCTCTTCCAAGAGGTGCCGGGATGATCGGGTTGCAAGACGTTCGGTCAGAACGTCCTCACAGAACCCTTGTTGGTCGAAGCGATCGAGGAAGCCTTCGTGCCTTTGCTTATCCATAATAATCGTCCTGGCGCAGATGTTAAGATTCTTAAGCGCTTTGGCGAACCTGCATGGAACTATCAGGTCGTGCGTTTTCTCACAGCGAACGGGAAGGATCTCATCCCTAGGAAAGATAAAGTATGGACGGCTGCTCCGTTAGTGCGCCGAATGGTCGCATCGCTTGAGATTGCGAAGAAGCCAGTGCCAGCCTACTTGCGATCTCTAGCGGATACTCAGAAAGCTCAAGTCGCGTTTGCCATGCACTGTTTCTGGACCGGAGAGATGAAGCTTGGTCAGATCGATGGCGTGCTGGAAACGGAGGCAGGTTTTATTGGGGGAAATGAAGTCACCTTGGTGACCTACGATCCGAGTCGCGTGAGTTTGAAGAGTCTTGCTAGCAAAGCGGACGCCTTGGATTGCAATCTCGGGACTTATCTTGAGAAATCGTCTGCGCCTCTTAAGAATGCCAAGATTGTCATGCTCGCGAAGGACTATCGCAAAGCGCCGGCGAGTGATCAGCGACGCCAGCTTCAAGGAACCGTCTGGGCTAAATTGACCCTAAACTCTATCCAAGCGACTAAGGTGAATGCCTGGTGTCGCGCCGATCCGAAGAAAGCTCTCGAGTGGCTGAGCCCATCCCAGCGGGCGAAGGTAGTAGGGCATATGTGAGTTGACATAGCATTCAGTTCTATGTGAGAGTCATCGTGAATCGCGATGAAATCCCTCCTCATCTTGTCACTGCTGCTCGGCCTTGTGCTGTCTTTGCCTTTGAGCAAAGCTGCTGCTGCAGAGGGTGATTCTGGTCCGATGACTGCGCTGGAGCTGATCCAAGCCGGTCAGGCGGCCTATAGTCAGCGTGACTACGTGGTAGCACGCACGCACTTTGAAAGTTTCCTTACGGAATACGCGGAGTCCGAGGAGGCGCAAGTCGCGGTGCGAGCCGTTAGGCCACTTTATGCGATTTGTCTCATTCGTGTGCGTGAGTTTAGTGAGGCGCGGGAAGCGATCGATGTTGTGCTAGGCGCTGAGGGTGTCGATGCCAAGATGCGGTTGGAGCTTACTTTCTGGAAAGGTGTCTGTCACTTGCAAGCGGCTGATCATGCTGAAGCTCAGATTTCCTTTGGTTCTTATTATAAGGAAGCGCCGGCAGATGACCCGCGACGGTTTGAGGCTGCGATCTTGTTTGGCACGGGCTACCTCATTCAAGAGCAGTATGCGGAAGCCATCGCGTTCTTTCGGTCACGCATTGCCGATCTCAATGAGAACGCGCCCGAGGCCGCTGCTCGCATGATGACCTTGCAGTTGCATGCGCTCTTGCAAACGAATGCTTTGGAAGACGCGGTCGCGCTTACCTTGGAGGCTGCCGAGAAGTTTGATCAGTTTGTGCAGATCATAGGATTGCAGTCGCTTATCCTTCAGCTCGGATCACGCTTGCTTGAGGAGGAACGTTATTATGAGGCTATTCGTTGTTTCCACTATGTGTGGCCGCAGGAGCAGTTGATTGCTTTGCAAACGAATCGCCAAGAGCGTTTGGAGAAACGTCTGCGCGCTTTGAAGGCACGAGGAAGCGCTGATGCCTTGGTGTTTCAGCTAGATGGAGTCCTCACAAGGATCAAACGTGAGCTGGAGCATTTCTCTAAAGTGACCCATTACAACGAAGCTCTGCGCATGCGGTTGGCGAGTGCTTACCTTGGGTTGCAACGTTATCGTCAAGGCGCGTTGATCATGGAAGGCATGCTTGCTGAAATGGAGCTGAATGAGATTGTCGAAGGGGCTTCTGTAAATCTCGTTCAGTGCTGGATGCAAGAGCAGCGTTGGGATCGCGCGGCAGAGGCGGCCGATTTGTATCTGAAGCGCTTTGGCTATGAGGCGGCTAGTTCTGCCACGGTCTTGTTTATGAAAGGCCAGGCTTGGCAGAGTGCGCGAGAGTATGAGGAAGCGCTAGCCGTCTTCGATGACTGTCTTAAGCGCTACCCGAGTGAGGACATGTCTTCGAATGCATCTTTTATGCGTGGCATTTGCCTGCTGCAACTGGATCGGTACCCTGAGGCTATTCAGATCTTCAGGGAAGTTCCTGCAGCCTATCCTGACAAAGTGTCGCTGGTGGAAAGCTCCAAGTACTGGGAAGGCATGGCGCATTCTTTCAGCGGCGAGCACGAACGTTGCCTCACGTTGATGCAGGCTTTGCGTGAGAAGTCGCCGAAAGGCTATTATCACGTGGATGCGGCCTTTCGCGTGGCCTTCTCGGAACATGCTTTGGCCATGTATGATCAAGGGATTAAGAGCTTCGGAGCCTTCATTAAACAGCATCCTGATAGCAGCTATGTGGATGAGGCGCGGCTCTTGTTAGGTGATGCCTACTTTGCTCAAGGCGAGCTGGAGGATGGGATGGAGGCGTATGCGTCGATCTCGCCTGACTCGATTCGATTCTTTGAGGAAGGCTATTTCAAGTCTGGCAAAGCGCTTAAACTCAGTGAGCGCTATGCAGACATGGAGAAGCATTACCAAGCTTTCCTTGAGGCTTACCCACAGAGTGGTCGTTTGCCTGAGGCCTTGCATCACCTGGCTTGGCTTAAGCAGCAGGACGGCGATCTCGAGGGAGCACGTATCGCGTATTGGAAAGCGCTAGATCAGCACGGTGATGATGCTGAGAAGCCAACGGTGCTCGAATTGATTACGGGTTTGCAGAAGCTCTATGATGGACCTGAACGGGAAGTTTTAAATGACGCTTGGGCTGACAAGCGAAACGAAGCCTTGAAAGCAAAGCGCACGACTTATGCGGTCCGCTGTCTTTGGGCTCAGGGCATGCTGAAGAAGCGACGTTTCCCTGCCCAAGCTGCTGTTTATCTGAGGAAGATGAAGCCGGAATTGAATCCGGAAATTCATAGTGCGCGTTTGTTAGTTGATGTGGCCGATGCCTATGCCGAGACTGAGGCCATGCCCGAAGCGGCAATGGTCTATGAAGACATCGTGAAATGGCATCCCAATGCGCTCGAACGGGATCGTGCTGAGGTTGGGCTAGGGGAGAATGCGATGAGGGTGAAGGATTACGCGAAAGCTCTCGATCATTTCTCGCGCGTGGAGCGCCGCCAAAGTGGCGTGGTTCGGCTAGGAGATCTTTTGATGGTCAAGGCGACGTGTCAGGATCGTAGTGGTGATCGGCGAGGGGCGCTCAAGACGCTGGAGCGACTGTTAGCTGAGAAGACTGTGTCTAGCGGTAAGAAGGCGGAGGCTCTCATGCAAAGTGGGCAGTGGCTGGCTGAGGGGGAGGATGCGAACAAAGCTCTCGCCTATTTCGAACGCATTTATCTTGTTTACGGTCGATACGCCCCATTGGTTGCCACGGCTTACTGGTCGCGCGGGCAATTGCTAGAAATGTTGGGCGAGACTGACAAAGCCCAAGAAGTGTATCGCGAATTCGTTGCGCGTGAGGAACTAAACACTTACCCGGAGTATGCCTTGGCTCAGGCGCGTGTGAACGGATGAAGCTTTCATTGTCAATGTTATGGATGACTGGAGTGTGCTGCCTTGCGCAGGATGTCGTACACTTGAAGTCCGGCGATGCCATTGAGGGAAAGATTCTCAACCTGAAGGGGAAATGGGTAGAACTCGGCGTCGTCATTGATGGTCCCAGAGGACGTGGTGAATCTCGCCAACGACTTCCTCGTGCGGAAGTCTCGTTTATCGACTTTGCACAGACTGAGGTGGAGGTGGCGATTGCCGAAGGCGAGCAGTCGGTTGATATGGAAACTTTACGGCGACTTTGGGTGAAGCATGAGAAGTATCTGGCCGAAGCAAATAGCCTTGCGGGTGCTTATGGTGTCTTGTTAGCTAAACAGTGGCTGGCTGAGGAAGAGCCTGAGAAAGCCAGATCAGCCTTATATGTGCTGGACAAGGTGATTGCTGGTGACTGGGATGAAGATCGGCTTGGCGAAGCGCAGCAGTGGCGACTGAGAGCTTTGATTGCGACTGATCGCGGCGGTGAGGCTAAGAAGGCGGCAGAGGCGCTGCTTGATGAGACAGCGGATCCACAAGTGATGGTAGAGGCACGGCAAGTCCTGGGGCATGCCGTGTTTGCCGAGTTGCGAGAGTTGGTCGAAGCTCACCCACGTTGGATGGAAGATGATGAGATCTTTCCTCAGCGGAACGCGCTCTTCCATGAAGCGGTCGATCACTTTCTTTATGGTAGTCTCTTCCAAGGGGCCCTTCGTGGACCTGCGGCAAGTGGGCTCTGGCAGGTATGTCAGGTCTATCAACATGCGGAGATGCCAGCCAAGGCTCAGTCAACCGCCGAAGATCTCGTGAAGCTTTATCCTGAATCCAAAGAAAGCGAGCGGGCAAGCCGCCTGCTCGAAGAACTAACTTCCACACCATGAATCGACGATCCCCCCTTCTTCTCATCCTGTCCTTGTTGGGCTGGTTCCTTCTCCTTCATGCTTCTGCTGAAGATGTGGAAGCGCCCGTGCCAGAGCGAACTGTGTCTATGCTAGACTATTATAATGACGGCGGTTGGATGATGCATGTCCTCTTACTCTGTTCCGTCGGCACGATCGCCGTAGCCGTCTATTGCTTCACTCAGATTAACAAGAAGAAGATGGCTCCGGCTGCACTCGCTGAGAACATGACCAAGTACATGGAGAAGCGTGATGTGACCCATGCCTACGAATTGTGCCAGTCAAATCCTAGTAGCTATTCGGAGGTTCTTTCTTCATCCCTACTTAAAGTGAACTTCGATCGAGATCGAGCGAATAAGGAGTCCATGATGGAGGCTGCTGGTGAAGCACTCGATCAGGAAGAGACTCGTTACATGCTTTGGGTGAATTATCTCAATGTCTTTGCCACGCTGGCTCCTATGATTGGGTTGTTAGGCACGGTGGTGGGGATGATCGAGTCCTTTCAGCAGCTGGAGCAGGCCAATTCCCAGCCGTCAGAATTGGCTGGCGGTATTCGTAAGGCCATGGTGACGACGGCTGGAGGCTTGCTGGTTGGAATCCCGTCGATGTTCTTCTACTTCTTCTTCCGAGATCGGCTCACCGCGATCATCAGCCACATTCAGAAGAACACGAGTTTCCTCATCGATGTGCTCAGCGGTGAAGTGAAACTCTCTGGGCAATCGGAAGACTAACGTTCTCATGAGAAGGAAGAAACGCCAGTATGGTCAGACGTCATTTCAGATCACGCCGATGATCGACATGACGTTCCTGCTCCTCATCTTCTTCATGGTCACTTTCAAGATGTCCAAAGAAGAGGTGAAACTGGATATCGATCTTCCCGTTACTTTAACGGCAAAGACGGCGCGCGATATGAGCAATCGCGACATCATCAACATCGATGAAACCGGTAGCTACTATCTGAAGAATGACCTCGCCTCGAAGGAGAAAGTGATGTTTCACCTTAAGCAGCAGTTTAAGGATTTCCCGCCTCTCCGGGTTTATATCCGAGCGGACAAGGCGACGCCGGCGCGGAAGCTGAAGGAGTTGCTACGCATGTGCACGGAGGCCGGCGCTTTGGATATCATCATTGGGAGCCATCGAACCGAGTCATGAGCATGCGCCGCCGCCAACCTCGAATGGATCTCGTAGAGATGCAGATGGGCCCGATGATCGACATGACGTTTCTCCTCCTCGTCTTCTTCATGGTCACGGCCAAGCCGACTCAGCCCGAAGCGGACATTAAGATGACTCTGCCAGGGAGCATGAGCCAGGAAGAAGCTGTCGATTTGCCAGATGAACAACGTGTGCGCATTGAGGCGAATGGTCAAGTTTCGCTCAATGATATGGCGATAGACAGCCCCACTTCGAGTGATCTTCCTGAGTTGGTGCGCATTCTCACACGCCTTAAGCGAGCTGCTGATCTGAGTAAGTCGAAAGCCATGGTGACGTTAGATCCGCACGATGCTGTGCTTCATCAACGTATCGTCGATGTGCTAGGCGCGTGCTCGCGTGCCGGTATCACTGGTGTGACCTTTGCTGATCAATCTTCAGAACCAGCCCTATGATCGAAGCTAATCGAGATCAACTCGCTCCCAAGCGTAAGAAAGCGAAGAAGCCCAAGTCTCGTGATGGAAAGCGAAAGCGTGGGCTTATCGTGACGATCATTCTAGGCAGCATCGCGGCGCATGCGGTGGTTCTGGTGCTCTTCGGGCTCTTCAAGATTGCGGAGTATTTCAAAGAACCGGAAGCGACTTTTACTGTAGAGAAACGCATTGTTGTGCCTGCGCAGACCCGTGAGCACAAGATGAACATGGCCAAGCACATGGCGATGACGCCGAAGCCGGTCTTTGATCAGAAACTGGTGAGCATACGGCCGACAGAGTTTGCTTTGCCGGAACTTCCCGAGGTTCCCATCGATCAAATGATCCCCTTGGATCCCTCTGAACTCATCTCTGATCAGTTAGCCAGTCTCTCTGGCAGCGCTGGATTGGGAACAGCATTGGGGCAAGGCTTGTCGGGTGATCAGGGCACGGGAAGTGGGATGAGCTTCTTCAATATCAAGGACAATGCGCGTAGCGTTGTCATTATGATAGATGTGTCAGCGTCGATGTTCGGTCGCACGGGTGATTTGGATTACAGCACGAGTAAGTTGATGCGGACGGGCAAGGAGCAGGCTTTTCAAACGATTCGCGATGAAGCTTTTCAGCTCATTGATAGTCTCAGCGTGAATACGCTGTTCGGTGTGATTCACTGGTCGGGCAGCGCGCGTTTGTGGAAAGAAAGTCTCGTGCCTGCTACCAAAGCAAATCGGGCGTTGGCCAAGGAGCACATTCAAACGAAAGTCGATTATAACAAAGCGGGCCCTCGCGGTGGTCGCCCGGGTGGCACGCGGCATGATTACGCGTTGGAGGCCTTGCTTGCGCTTCGCGCAGAGGTCGCGTTCATGCTGACGGATGGCAATGCCACTCGCAGTCAAGGGCGGGGCAAGTTTGAAGTCATCGGTGCGAAGGAACTGACAGATCTGATAGACAAATCTGCGAGCGAGTTACCGAAGGTGCCGAGGATTCACACCATCTATTACGTCACGGGTAAGGATGATCGTGAAGAAGAGCGCATGCTCAAGGCGCTGGCTCGCAAGACTCAAGGAAAATTCCGCAAACAGAAAGCGAGTCGTTGAGGCTGTTGCGTTGGGCGGATTCATCCTTTAGTTTCTCGGCTTATGAAAGGTCCCGCGATCCTCTTCTTGCTAGGTTCCCTAACGCTTCTTCCGGCTTTTGGACAAGATCAGCCGGCACCGGCTGCCGTCGCTCCGGAAAGTAAGCTTGCCGAGCCCAAGCCCGAGGAGTTGCAAAGGATTGCTGGAGGGCTCGCTTCCGAGAGCTTTGAAATTCGCGATAAGTCCCAAGCGGCTCTTGCCAAGTATGCTCGTCAGTATCCTGACAAAGTGAAAGAGGGGCTCGCGGATAGTTACTTAGAGTCTGTCGATGCGGAAGTGCGTTATCGTTTGGCTGAGGTCATCTATGACGCCGTCGTTGAGGACATGGAGCACAGTGGCTTTCTTGGTATCATCATGCTAGGCAGTGCGATCACTGTGGATGATGTGCGAGTGTCCAGCATTCAGGTTAATCGTGTCTTGGAGAGATCCGCAGCAGCCTTTGCTGGTCTTCAGTTCGGCGATCAGATTATTCAAGTGGACGATCTCACGTTCGGCGAAGTTCCTAATGTGCGAGCGCAGCCTGGAATATTTGCACGGGGCACCACATCGCCTAGTTTAGATGTGTTTAAGGATTACATCGGTGGCCGGAAGCAGGGAGCGAAGGTTACCCTTAAGATACAGCGAAATGTGGGAGGAAAGCCCCAGTTGCTTGATGTCGATGTGCGTCTGGGCCGTCGTTCTCGGGATCTTATGGATGAAGGGGAGAAGGCAGAGGAAGAGCGCTTCTTTGATCAATGGCTCAATAGCCGGAAGGCCAACGCTAAGAAGTAGCGCGGGCTACATGGTGCCGAAGTAGCGATCCCCGGCGTCTCCCAGACCTGGAACGATGTAGGCTTGCTCATTCAATCCGGGGTCAATGGATGCGGTGATGATTGGAATGTCAGGATGCGCCTTGTGAAACGCCTCAATGCCAGGAGGGCAGCTCACTAGATTGAGGAAGCGAATGGATTTGGCGCCTTCTGCCTTGAGTAGTGAAGCGGCCGCGATGCTGCTGCCGCCGGTGGCTAGCATCGGATCGATGAGAAGAATCTCACTATCTGTGAAGTTCCTTGGAAAGTTCTGGTAATACACTTTCGGTTCTAACGTTTCTTCATCGCGAAACAACCCAATGTGCGCTACCTGGGCATCGGGGATCATTTCTAACACACCCTCAGCCATGCCCAAGCCTGCGCGAAGAATCGGGGCGACGACGATGGGGTGCGTGAGTTCGAAGCCCTCAGTATCCTCGAGAGGTGTCTTTACCGTGATGAGCTGAGTCGGAACTTCTTGCGTGGCTGCCACTGTCATCAGCCGAGCGATCAACCGCAAGTGAGTGCGAAATGTAGCAGAGTCCGTGCTCGCGTCTCGCAAGATGGTGAGACTGCGTGCAATGAGTGGATGCTCTACTGTGGTGACAAGAGTCGCATTCATAAACTTCTCCTAGCAGCAACCTGAGCCTGGTGCGCAGGAGTCATTCTCCGCCGTGATCCCGCAAACATCTTTAGCCAGGCAGTCCGTATGACGATGCTCTAGCACTAAAATGACATCGTCATCTCGAACTTCTACCTTCTCCAGCGGCATGTGTGTCAGACCAGGGCAGTTGTATTCGATATCCACCGGAAGGCTCTCGGAAGGGAGCACTGGTTTCCCATGCTCAAGGATCTTCACGAACCGACTGCTATCGACGCGGTGCTCTGTGTCGTTGGCGACCCAGATTTGCAGCAAGCACTTTCCTTCGACTCGAATCTCTCCACCACAATCGATGAACGTCTTCTTTCCGAAGCCGACCTCAGTGATGTGATAATGTGATGGCACCAAGCTCCCATCGGGTAGCTGGAAGGTGACAGCTTTGTCTGGAGTGGCCGATAGCGCCTCTTTTAATTCTTTGACGGTCATGATGGCACAAACTTCCTACAGCCAACCCGATGCGCCAACTACAAATGTCTCTGTGGTGAGGAAACTCTGAGTTTACGGTCGAGTCACATCTAGTCGGAAGAACAGTGAGTCCTGATCGTCAAAGCCTTCCATGATGGTGGCTTCCATCAAGTTGTAGGGTCCCTCATCAGATAGAGGAACGCTAGTTTGGCTGACGGGGGCCCAAGTGGCCATGTCATCGTCGGAATACATGATGACGAGAGTGACTCCGCTAAGCATCTTTGCTTCTCGATAAATGATCTTCGTCGTGGTGCTGCCGGATTCGATTTCGAGCCCGTCGTTGGTGGTCGGAGCTGTCGGATCGAGGCCGTAGAAATATTCGTGAAGGAGGCAGATGCCATCTTTGTCGTCATCTGATCCGGCCTTCCACCGTCCTTGTTGCAAGGGGTCTGCGAGGTCGCTCGAGCCATAGAAACCTTGCAGCCAGAGGCCAAAGCCGTCAGGCGGTCCATCGCCGGGTGAGCCACCGGTTTCGCTTTGCCAGTTCACGGCATCATCGGCGAAGTTTTCTAGGGTGATGCGATCTAGTGATGATCCGCCTCCGTTTGCTGCTGTCGGCCATGGAGCGACATTGCTATATTTGACGGAGTCGGCGACAATCATAGGGACGGTGTTAGGTGGCATGGGGTCGGGCACACCCGGGCGGCTTAGCGTGACCCGCTCACCTGCATTCGATAGGGCTCCTACGTATGGACCGAGCAGGCTGACTCCAGGAGGCACTTGATAGAGTGTCATGAAATCGTTGAACTCGACGGATTGCGTAGCGGGATCGAACGGAACAAGGATGATCTGGCAGCCAGGGTAGATCGAAACACCTTGCGGAAACACATAGGTGACGCCGTTGGTCATCTGCCAGGTGTTCGATGGATTGTTCGGGTCATGGAGAGGGATGGTCTCAGTGCTCCGATTTGTGATCTCCACATATTCATACCCGCCGAGAGCTGGGGCATAGTTGATTTCAGAAATGACTATGGAGTCGACGCGAGGCGCACTATTAACGGCTCCCGGGGTGGGGAGCAGTAAGGATGTAAATGGCGTAGAGCCATCTGTGCGGGGTGTTTGCCCGAAGGTGATCTCGGGGTCGGCTCCTGCGAAGTCCTCGGCTTCTTGGTAACCTGTGAGGGCGCCGTTGGCCCCGGAGGAAAGGATGGCTTCGTCACCGGCACTGCTTAGGCCGAATGAAACGAGTTTCCCTAGATGTGGAGAGGTCGGGCCAAAGTGGCTACTGGCGGTGAACACAAGGTAGCCTTGAGCGGGAATCATGGTTCCCGTATCGATCCGGAATTTCATGGGAGTGCCGACGTCGTCGCTCAAGAACCATCCGCCGATGTCGATGGCAGCATTGGTAGTGTTGTAGAGTTCAATCCAATCCCCGTCCGGAGTTGTGGTGTTGGTTAGGACCTCATTGATAATGACCGCTCCTGGATCAGGAATCGAGCTTGTGCCATTGGCGACTCCTGGTGAGCCGTTGATGGCACCGCTAGGTTGCCAGCTGGCAGCTAAGTTCCAATCGGTTGCCTGGACGGAGTCGTCCACGATCTCGAGTGAGAAGCCGCCTCCATCCGTGGATGGATACCATGAGTCCTGGTAAGTGAAGTCTAGCACGGTCACACCACCAGCTGAAGCGAGGGTGACAGCTTCCGAACTGTTCTTTAGGCCGCCAGTGTAAGTGCCAATGACAGGAAGGCCTGACCCATAGCGAAGGGTAAAGGCTGCAGCGTCTCGGACAATGAGCGCTCGTTCACCAGCAGCGAGGGAGCTGACAGAGGCGGTATTGAAATCAAACGTGATGCCTGCTGTGAAGCTGATCCCAGCTAGGTCGAGGGCACTGGTGCCAATGTTACGCACTTCAATGAACTCGAACAGATCACCATCCGTGAAGCCTGCGGTGATTTCACCAGCTGTTGGATCGCTGGGGTGATACATGAGTTCAGTCACGCGAAGTGCGGGAGCACTTGCCGGAAAGAAATCAGCACTCACGACTGGGCTCCAGTCGCTGCCATCGAGCACTCGGGCTTTCAGGGTGACAGCTGAGTTGATCGTTACCGCTGCCGTGTAAGCCGAGGCGGTGCCACTCACGGCGCCTCCGAGATTGCGAGGATCACTCCCGTCGGTGGTGTAGTAGATGGTTCCGGTACTGTTTGAGTCCGTGATGGTGATGTTAGTTGATCCTGAAATGGACCCGCCGTGCTGGCTGAAATCTGGGGCTGTGGTGTCCGGCCAGAGGTCTTTGCCCTCGAGATGATTGAAGTAGTGACTTCTTCGGCTGGCGGCCCAGTCGCCAAATAGATCTTCTACTTCAGAGTCGGGGTCATCATCCCAGAACTTGAGGAATGGCGTCAACTCGTCGCTCAGCGTGTTCCATTCCTGATCCATGACAGTCTCGACCATGGCGCCTCCGTTAAACATGTGATGCTGGACTCGGTCTGCGAAGAGCATCTTAAATTCGTCGAGATCAGAAAAGTCTTCCCATAGACCAGCGATGTCTCCGAAATTACCGTCCAGGCGTGAGGTGAAGGTGTTGGTGGTGACGTCGCCGCCATTCCGTCCCAAAGAGTCTTCGTTGTCCCAGATGTGAAAGCGCCAGACTCCGTTGGGAGAGCGCTCTCTTGAGACGTCGTTGTTATTCTGAGGCCAGTCTCTGGCTCCCATGTAGGTATTCAAGAGGAGGTAGTCGACGAAGTTGACCATATCGATCTTGGTCAGCAGCTCGGCGTATTCGGCTGTATCGGTGAGATCGTTGTCACTGATGAAATCGTCGAAGGCTTCCCAGGCGAGGTCATCCCCTTCGGTGAGATCTGAGTCGCCAGTATTGTGGCGGACGTCCCACTCGAAGTCGCTATCGTAAGACTCCTGGAAGAAATTCTCCCTGTGACGTTCGACGAGGTTCACGTGGCATCTAAAAATGCCGTTCTGATAGAGGCCAACAGTAAGCCCAACTGAGTTGACATGACCCATCCGGACAAACGTGCGTCTGCTAAATTCGTCAATAATGAAAGGATTATCATAGTCTTGGTGTCCTAACCGAAGGCGCAGTCGATCGATGTTTGTTACTTTAGACTGCGGAAATAGGCTGTAGTCCCATGTGGCTTCGTCGTAATCATTCCGAAGGTAGAGATTGAACTTTGGGCGGTGCCATTGGCTGAATTGCCAAAGACCGGGAGGGAGCAGGTCGGAGGCTCTGGAATTGTTGTCGACGATCCTTACACCAAGGTCGACTTGGCCTGGGGCTAAGGCGTTGTCTTTGTGGATAAACTCGAAGGAGCTTAGCTTTTCATTCTCCCGTCCGGCGCTGGAATCTGGATTGGCGAGAATGCCATCCGGAGCGAAGTAGTCGTCCGGTTCACCGACGACGCTGATGGCAGGCAATGCTTTGATCCCTGCTGGTTGATTCATGAGGTAAGTGGCCGTGGCCACTCGAGAATCAATGTAGTCTGCCCGAAAGGCACGGGCACGGATGGTGGCGGTAGTTGTGCCTGAGAAGGTGAGGGCTCCGGTGTAGTCGGTGCCGTTGCTGGAAGTGGGCACGGAACCGTCTGTGGTATACCTGATAGTGACGCCAGCGGTTAACGATGTGATAGAGACGGAGACGCTTCCGTCATAGAAACCTGGTGCTAGAGAGAAGTCGGGACGGTCAACGCGATCTGTTAGGCCAGACGCAGCATTGTCAGATCCAGGCGAAGGTGAGTCGAAGTAGACTAGAGTGTCAGTGGCATCGCGGCCGTAGCTGTGATCCAGGAATTGCTTGGGGAACTCAGGAGTAAACCCATCGACGAAAGTGCCACTAGCATCTGTGATAGCCAGATACTCGCCATTCTTGGAAAGCTTGAAGGGTAAATGCAGGTAGCTTCCAGAAGTCGTAGTCAGACCTGAAGCTAGTACGACCAATTGCTCACCAGCCACAACATTCGTTGGGTTCGGAAATGCCCATTTCGTGGGAAGTGCCGAGTCATCCGTGAGATGCCAGCCACCAAGATTGACGGTGCTGCTCCCGGTGTTCGAGATTTCTATCCACGCGTAGTTGTCTGGCCCTGCTCCGGCGTCAGCGATTCCTTCAGACGAACCGTAGTCACGCGGGTTTCCTAGGATTTCACTGATGACGATGTCAGCGTGTGACAAGCTGAAGAGAATCAGATAGGAGGAAGAATAGAGAAGCCAACGTAGGCACAAGGAGGGCAGAGCAATCATGCGGGTAGTGGGGTCGAAATATGTCCTTAGATTTAAGGAATGGCGGATACTGACATCTCCAATCAGGGGGGAAAGTAGATGCGCTTATAAGGTCGGCAGGTCTTCACGGATGTCCAGTTTAGAACAAGAACTGTACCGCTAGTTGTCTGGTTGTTATACGTGTCAGGCTAACCCATATCTTGGCGTAGATGAGTATCATTGGGACGAAGCTCCGCATTCGTGAGAATAGTCTACCTCACCTATCCGTTTGAAAGTCAATGTATGCTGCCTAGCATGGCAGCTATCATGGGTTCTCGATCTACTTTTCCCATCCCGACTAAGGAGTTCCTTCGTGAGCTTTGGAAGCGTGTGAAACGTCATCCCATGACGTGGATGCCTCTTGGTGGCTTGGGGTTGGGCGCTTTGGTCGGTTCAGGTGTCGGGCTGGTGATCGCTGGTGCCGCTTTGATTGGTGGTGGGCTCTATTGGAAGGCTCGCTGGCCTGGCTTGAAGGGGGGCGTCACGGCGGAGTGGGTTGAAGAGAATAATGAAGATCAGAATGATGCGTTGTATCGGCAGGTGAAGTTGCTCGACAAGTATAAGTGTGATGACTTGGCAGATTCGCTGAAGCGCTTTGTCTATCTCAAGAAAGACATTGAAAGTGGGCTCCATGCCTCGGGGGACCTCACCCCGGCTAAGGAAGAGATGGAGAAGCTGGTAGACTCTCTTTGTTTTGAGGTGGCTGATGAATTGCGCCGTATTTCGGACATTCGCTACACGCTGAAGAAGGGGCGGAAGCGTTTGAATAAGCAGAAGGTGGCTTCGCTTAGTGAAAGTGAACGTCAGCTAGCAGACCGCGTGGAACATGCGCATCAGACCCTCGCTGAAATGCAGGCTCATTTGGGAACGATTCTCAATCCTCTCGGCGAAAGTGTATCCCCAGCGGCGAACTCAGCTCTAGACGAGACCATCGCGAAGCTGAAGGAAGAGACCGTGATCGCTCAGCGCGTGAGACGCCGGATCGAAGCCGATTATGGCGCAGAGATTGTTTCTGACTCCTCTGAGACGCAGAATCAGCCTCCGCCGTTGGTCGCGGAATAGCACTATAGAATTAGCTTTAGCTTGCGTTAGGCATCGAGCATTTCTAGGCTCTCGTTGTGTTCGGGGGGACTCTATGAAATCAAGCCACGCTAGCGTGCTCGCTCTTCTGTGCCTAGGTGGCGGCCTTGCAGGTGGGCGCTGGGTAATTCCGGCGGCTCCGTCGCAAGCTTTGGTCAGTGATGGCAGTCCGCAGGCACCTGATTCGCTGCTGATGCAGACCGCCCCCATGGCGAAAGAGCAGAAGCCGCTGTCTGAGGATATCCCACAAGCGACGTCGGCCCGAGATTTGCTTGAGACGATCAAGAGCGGCAATCGTGCCCGTAGCCAAGCGCAGATGTACCTCGCAGTGGAACGCCTCTCGAAAGAGCAGCTGGCAGCGATGGCACGCGAAGCTGATGTGTTGGCCAGGCAAGATTGGCGGGCCTGGGGTGTGCAGTCAGCGATCATTTCACGTTGGACGGAGATCGCTCCGATGGAAGCCCTGCAGTATGCGAAAGCACTGAAAGGCTCAAATCGATCGAATGCCTTTGATGCTGTCTTTGGCCAGTTGGCCTCGACCAATCCAGGCCTAGCGGAACGTCAGCTTTCTTCTATCAATCCTCGAGGCATGCAGCGTTATGCTCTACGCGCGTTGGCTAACGGAATCGCTGATACTGATCCGCTCCAGGGCATCGCCACCCTGGAGCGGAACGGTGCTTCCTCGAGCGACTATGCTTTTCAAGAAATCGCCAGCAAGTGGGCGCGGCGTGATCCTAGCAGTGCGGCAAGCTATGCTGCAGGCCTCCCTCCGAACCGAAAGCGCGATTCCATGATCAATGGCGTTGCCAGTGCCTGGGCGACGAATGATCCCGATGGCGCGTTGAGTTGGGCACGGGGACTAGGCGACACCCGTCTCCGACGTGACGCCGTTTCTAATGTCATTTCCAGCATCGCAGCCGAAGAGCCGGAGGAAGCCCTGGCATTGGTAGAGAAGGAACCGCGCAATGACCGGCGAGGCCTTCGCCAGCGTGCCTTAGGCGCTTGGTTCGAGAGCGACCACGAAGCTGCTATGGAGTGGATCAACGATCAGCCTAACGAATCTGAACGCCTCCGGCTCTTCTATGGCAGTGCCTACAGGCTCGTGTGGGAAGACCCAGAGGGCGCTTATGAGCTGGCCAAGGATCTGCCGGTAGGCGAACAGAAGATGAATTTCATGAGCCGCATCCTCTCTCAGTGGTCTTGGAATGACCCAGAAAGCGGACTCGCTTGGCTGAAATCTTTTCCGAAAGACATGCAAGGGCGTTTGTTAGGCGAAAGTAGTCTCTGGGGACTGGCCGAAGCTAATCCCGAAGGACTACGAGAAGTGCTCGCTGGCGTGACTCTAACGGATCAAAACAAGCGTGCTTTTCAAACGCTCGGCAATCAGTATGTAGACCAAGATCCTGCCAAAGCATTAGAATGGGCCAAGACCATTGATAGTGCGTCAGCTCAAGCGGATGTCCTCGCGTCGATATATAGTAGCTGGGCCTACCGTGAGCCCGGCGTCGCGGCCGAAGAAGCACTTACTCTGACAGACTCCGATCAACGTCGACGCGCAGTTGAAAGTATTGCGGGTTCTTGGGCACGAAATGATCCTGAGAAAGCGATCGAATGGGCTGAAAGCCTCTCAGGAACTGCACGTGATCAAGCATTGGCCTCCGTCATTCAAGCGACTGCCTCTGAAGACCCTGTCAAAGCTTCACAAGAAGTTGAGCGCTTGCTAGGGGAAGGATCCGAAAGTGCCCAACTGGCTGCAGCTGCGGCCACGGTGGCAAGCTCCTGGACTGAAAGTAATCCCCAAGCAGCAGCGGATTGGGCAAGCGATCTCGGCAGTGACAAAGCCCGTAAAGATGCCGTGGCTCGCGTGGCCGGCCAATGGGCGAAATTTGATCCCATGGGTGCTTCCGAGTGGATCGGCAAGCTTCCTGTGGGGGCGGAACGCGACGCTGCGGCTGGACAGCTGGCCGAGAATATCCGACTAACAGACCCGGAATCCGCCTTTGCTTGGGCCAGTACGATCCAAGATGAGCGAGATCGGTTCCAAGCGCTGGAGCTGACCGTGGATACCTGGAAAAACTCGAACGAATCCGCTGCCCGCGACGCTATTATAGAGGCGAGTCTCTCTGAGGCTGATCAAGCCAAGCTCTTGGAAAAGATTGGCGGTGCTGAAGGCGGCCCTTACTCACATTTAGAGGCTGATCCATTTGCCCCCTAAGAAATCCTATACTCGCGCGTCATCACTTTACTAGAATTATGAAATTCCGATCTCTTCTTGCTCCTACCCTCGGTCTCGCGGGCATCGCCCTGGGTATCTACCTCGGTCGTGGTCCGCTCGCTGCCGATTCTGAATCGAGTGATTCTGACAATGGTTATAGCCTACAAACTTCGGGTTCATTGCTAGATGGCATGAGTTCGAGTTCGAGTTCGAGTTCAGGCAATGGCTCGGGCCCGTCCAAGTCTGGTGCGGTAGGTGTTAGCGGAGAGTCTCCTGCTGCCGATGCCTTGTTGGGCGTGATCAATAATCCAAATGGGCAAGCCGCGATCAATCGGTTCTATGGCATGCTGGGTAAGATGCCTAGCAAAGACATCGCTGCGCTCATTGTGGACATTGATTCCTATCCGAATCATTCGCGCCGCCGTGAGACTCGGGAAATGATCATCGACTATCTCACGATGGCCGATCCGGCGAAAGCGCTAGAAATTCACAAAGAAGTTCCCAACAAGGGAATCTTTAACAAAGCCTTCAAACAGCTAGGCCGCATGAATCCTGCTGAAGCTCTTCGAGCGCAAGCAGCGCTTGAGGACGCGGGGGAACGCAGCAGTGCCCTCAAATCGATCTTTGTCGGTGCAAGTGAGATTGACCCCGCAGGCGCCTTTGCGTTGCTCAAGAAGACGGCCGATGCCAGCTCCAGCCTCTATCACGAAGTCTTTGACAACTGGGCTGAAATGGACCCGACGACAGCCGCCAAGATGGCCCTCACCGTGACTGAACCCGCCAAGCGGCGCGAGGCCCTCAAGATTGTTGGCAAGGAATGGGCCGAGCGTGATCCTGAAGCCGTGCTCGATTGGATCGGCAAGACAGAGCTGTCCTCTTACGAGCGTGAGATCATCAAAGCCAGTGCGCTTAGCTCCTATGCTAATCGAGATGCCAAGGCTGCCATGGCTCTGTTAGAAACGATGGATTCCAGTGCTCGAAATCGTGCTTTACCTAATGCGGTGCGTGAACTCATCGAGAGCGATTCAGACGCCGCCATCGAATGGATGCGCAATGAGCCTGACAGCTTCGCCAAGTATCGTGCTATCAACGAAAGTGGCTACACTCTTGGTCGCGAAGCGCCTGAGGCCGCGATCGAGCTCGCGAAAGAGATTCCAGAACTCAAGAACAACGTTCTTTCAGGAGCCTTTGGCACACTCGCTTCGCAATACTTGGACAAGGCGATGGCCAAGTCCGAGGATTGGAAAGAGGATCCTCAGTATGGCAGTATCATGAGCCAGATCGCCTCCGCCTATGCCAAAGAGAATCCAGAAGAGGCCTTGAATTGGGCGAACGCTCTTGAAGGAGATGTTCGTGAGAATGCCTTGAGCAACGTAATTAGTCGGATGGCTAACAATGATCCAAGTCAAGCTTTGAAGCATCTTACCGATCTCGGTCTGAGTTCCGATGATAATACTTATCAGAATGCCGTGCAGAACATTGCTAGCAACTGGGCGCAACAAGATCCTGTGTCAGCAGCTGAGTGGATTGACACACTCTCTGATCCTGACGCCCGCTCGAACGCTATCGGTGATGTCGCTGATCGCTGGGCAAGGATAGACCCTGTCAGTGCTTCTGAGTGGATCGGTGGGCTAGATGAAGGCCCCGCTCGTGATCAGGCCTCGCAGCGACTCGTCCGTCAGATTCAGCGAGATGATCCCGAGATGGCAGCAGCCTGGGCAGGGAGCATCGGTGACGAGAATACGAGGAACAACGCACTCTCCAATGTCTACAGCCAATGGATTCAAATGGATGCAGCCGGCGGCCAAGCAGCTCTGGAAGCCTCCAATCTACCGGAAGAGATCAAGCAGAGATACCGTCCTCGGACAGATCAGCAGGTACAGTTTGGCGGCGATTCCTTCGGGAATTGACTGGCAAATCGCGAGGCATCCTTTCTGCACTCGCGGCCCTAGAGCGAGAGGTCTCGTTTGGGTTGGTTGAGGACATCGATCGCCGTGTCCAGGGGGCGACTTTTCTATCTGGTCTTCCGACTGGATCGGACGGGTCTAGGGTCCTCCCCTCGCTTTGGCCACGAGAAGAAGTGTCTTGGGACGCGGCGACTACCTGGGAGACGCCGGCGTCGTCTGCAAAAGTAGTGTCACCCACGAGTGAAGAAGCCCACAGAGGAAGGCTCGCTTGTGAATAGGTGGCTTCTGAGCCTTTCCACTCCCTGTTAAGCACTGAACCCGATTTTAGAAACACGCCTGGAAAGTTTGGCGCAGGTTGAAAGTTCGTGCCTGTTCCGGTGCCTCCTGAACCTGCAACATCTAGCTGGCGTCCTCCTGCGAATAGCACCCAGGTGTCAGCGGCGATTCCGAAGTTGCCGCGTCGAAGAAACCCTGGGTATCGAAGTTGTAGTTTATCCGAATCGTAAACGCTCTGGTTAGCGGCAACGGTGATGCGCATTACTTTATCAGCCTGTCTGTCGAACGCTAGTGGTGGCTGACTCTCATCAATGTGTAACGTGATCGGGTCTCCGAGCACCTAGGTTGCTAGCAGATGAGAGTGACGCGAGACCTGTTCGTGGTCAGCGATGGTGGATGAGGTTCGCAACACGGATGCCTCTATTCGGTTTACAAAGGCATGCCTCGTTCGCTCGTCCCGACTCTCCTGCTGGTGCTTTGCGGCCTGCAAGTCCATGCCATTGATTGGCCGAATGGTGCCGGTGCGTTCCTGGAGCGGCATTGCTTTGAATGCCATGATGGTGATTCACAGAAGGGCGACTTCAACCTGGAAGCCCTGACGTTTGACCTCACAGAAGCCGAGGTTTTTGAAACGTGGCGCAAGGTGCATGATCGGGTGAAGAGTGGTGAGATGCCTCCAAAGAAGCCACCTTCTGCAGAAGCCATTGATGCCTTCCTCCCATCGATCGCTGAACCTATGAAGACGGCTGATCGTCAGCGCATCGCTGAGCAAGGCCGGGCTTCCCTGCGGCGTTTGAATCGCTTCGAGTTTGAGAATGCCCTGCGCGAGGTGTTAGACGCCCCTTGGCTTCAACTAGCAGACAAGTTACCGGAAGATAGCACGGCTCATCTTTTTAATAAATCTGGTGAGCGTCTTGATGTCTCACATGTGCAGATAGCGAAATTCTTCGAAGTTGCTGAGGCAGGTGTACGCTCGGCATTGCAAGCGGCTGCTCATCCTGCCACGACCACTCGATTCTATGCTCGGGATGAAGGGCAGATGCGGAGCTACCTTCATTATCACCGTCTGCAAAGTGCAGCCACGCGTGCCTCTATTCCTCTCATTGGTACGACTCCTCAGACTGAAGTGATTCGGGGAAATGAGCCTTTCACTGTGGGTGACACCAACCCCGAAATCAGAGAGCAAGAAGCCGTCGGGTTTGTGTCAGGAACCTATTCGGCCACAACGAAATATGATTTCACACGCATGCGGAACCATGTCCCCACAGATGGCCGCTACAAGGTACGTATGAAGACCTACACTTTCCTTGC
This sequence comes from Caprella mutica, assembly GCA_947561585.1. Lineage (NCBI taxonomy): Eukaryota > Metazoa > Arthropoda > Malacostraca > Amphipoda > Caprellidae > Caprella > Caprella mutica. The sequence goes on along the minus strand of CANNZV010002051.1, from coordinate 58,794 downwards.
TGGGCTCAACGGTCGCAGCGGAGGTGATGACGAAGGTCTCACCACCGGCCGGCAAGCATGGTGGCGCCCAAATCGAGCCGAAGCTTTCCCTGGGAACCGGTCCGAGCCGGTCACCCTCTATGCACTCGCCAAGAGTGGCGACAATCGCTGGCTCACGACGTTTGATTCGTTTCCTGAAGCCGACGTCATCGAACGCGAGGTTCATCTGCAAGCAGGGGAGGGAATCCGTCCCGATGCCACGCGCCTTGTGCGGACACGCCCAGGCTGGAAAGGCAATCCTAATGCGACCAAGGCGGGCATCCCTGGAGTTGCCTTTCAGTGGTTGGAGCTAGACGGCCCCCTACACGACGCTTGGCCGCCTCCAAGTTACGGCGCCCTCTTTGGTGATGCGCCGTTTGAGGTTTCTGAGAATAATCGTGTAGAGGTCCAGGCATCCGAAGTACGCGCATTGCTAGTGCGCTTTCTCGAGCGAGTCCTCCGGCGACCCGCGAACACGGAAGAGATTGTGGCTCCGTTTCTACGAATTTACGAGGAAGCTCGCCAGTTTGATCGTGATTTCACCGAGGCCATGATCACGGCCTATGCTGCCATTCTTTGTTCTTCAGAATTTCTCTACCTTGATAGCCAGCCCGGCACGCTCACTAACAGTGCGCTTGCTGAGCGATTGGCCGCTTTTCTGTGGAATGGTGTGCCTGATGAGGAACTTCGCAAGGCAACGGATCTACAGGTGGAAACAGAACGGATGCTCAGCGATCCCAAATCAGATCGCTTCATCGAAACCTTTCTCGACTACTGGCTCGATCTTCGTGAGATCAAAGCCAACTCTCCTGATGCCACACTTTATCCTGACTACTATCTGGATGATCTCTTAACGGAATCGTCCGTTTTAGAAACCCGCCGCTTCTTTCGCGAACTCATTGATAAGGATCTCCCTAGCAGGATTCTAATCGACAGTGATTTCGTCTTCGTAAATGAACGACTATCAAAGCATTACGATTTGCCGCCGATGGAGGGCGTCGCTTTGAAGCGCGTGCTAGTTCCTGAGGATAACCCACGCGGTGGACTTCTTACTCAGGCGAGCGTGCTCACGATCACGGCGAATGGCACCACGACGACCCCTGTGCTACGTGGTGTTTGGGTCATGGAGCGTTTGTTAGGAGTGGAGATTCTGCCGCCGCCCTCGGGAGTCGGCTCGATCGAACCTGACATCCGTGGAGCCAAGACCATTCGAGAGCAACTCGACCTTCATCGCGCCAATGATTCCTGCCGTGCGTGCCATGAGAAGTTTGATCCTGCCGGATTTGCCCTGGAGAGCTTTGACGTCGCGGGAGGCTGGCGGGATCACTATCGCAGCCTAGGCGACGAGGGTGAGCCCGCCAAAGGAATCGGCAAGAATGGCCATCTATTCACTTTTCGTCAGGGCCCCAAGGTCGATAGTAGCGGTCACCTTGCTGACGGGCGCTCATTTCAGACTGTGCAGGAATTGAAGGCCCTTCTGATCGCCGATGAGCGTCAAATTGCGCGCAATCTGGTGCATCGTTTCATCACCTATGCCACGGGGGCTCCGGTGAGTTTCTCAGATCGAGATGAAGTGGAGAGCATCCTCGAGCGCACCAAAGCCAGTGACTACGGGGTTCGCTCTCTCATCAAAGCCGTGGTCTCAAGCCAGCTCTTCCGCATCAAGTAATGAAATCAGCCCCCTATCTCGCGACAAGTCAGCATCGACTCAGTCGGCGGCAATTGCTCCGCGGGTTAGGCGTTTCGTTAACTTTGCCCATGCTGGAAGCAATGACGCCAGCGTTCGCTGCGCAAGAGTCCGCCAAGACGCCGCGTCGCCTCTTTGCGATTTGTAATAACTTAGGCGTTCTGCCAGGGCAGTTCTTCCCAACCGATGCGGGACGTGATTACAAGCTCTCGCCTTACCTCGATGAGCTAGCAAAGTATCGAAATGATTTCACCGTCTTCAGTGGTGTTTCCCATCCAGGAGTGGATGGTTCGCATGCTTCAGATGTTTCCTTTCTCACCGCAGCACCGCACCCAGCAGGTGGTGGATTTCGCAATAGCGTTTCGCTAGATCAATTCGTTGCATCTAAGGTCGGGCATCTCACTCGCTTTCCGTCTCTGACCTTAGGTGTGAATGCCAAGGCCGGGCGGCGCAGTCTTTCTTGGACGGACTCTGGTGTGCTCATTCCCTGCGTGAATAGCGCTTCAGATGTCTATCGTCAGCTCTTCCTCCAAGGCTCGCCTAAAGAGGTCGCTCGTCAGGTGCGAAAGTTAGAGCTTGGGCAAAGTATCATGGACACGCTCGCCGATCAGTCCAAATCCTTGCAGCGCCGTCTCGGGGCCAGTGATCGCGATCGGTTTGACCAGTACGTCACTTCCGTGCGTGAGGTGGAGAAGCGCATGGCCGCTTCGCGCGAATGGGAACAGCGTGCTAAGCCGAAGCCGTCTGCTCCCATGCCGAATGATCCTCAGGATGCCAGTGCCTACATGGAGAAGACGCAGCTGATGTATCAAATGGCTCGGCTCGCTTTTGAAACGGATTCCACCCGCAGCGTGACACTCTTGCTAGATAGTACGAACTCACCCACGATCGAGGTGAAGGGCGCCAAGATCCTAGACGGCTATCACAATCTCTCACATCACGGTAAGAGCGAGGCTAAGTTGAAACAGCTACAAGCAATAGATCGCGAACACATGCGCCTCATCGCTAATTTGCTAGGCGATTTGAAATCTGTGAATGAAACCGGCGAGAACTTGCTCGACCGCACCATGGTTCTCTACGGGAGCAACTTTGGTGACGCTAACAAGCACACGACGGATAACATGCCTATCCTTCTCGCGGGCGGCGGTTTCCAGCATGGTCAGCACCTGGCCTATGATCGGGATGACAATTACCCACTCCCGAACCTCTTTGTCAGCATGCTCAATCAGATGGAACTCGGTGTGGAGCGCTTCGCGTCCTCCACGGGCAGCATGCGAGGCCTGAGTTAGCGGCTACGAATCGTTACGCAGTCACCCTTGCCTCTTGGGCCGATTCGGCGCATCTTAGGGAGTGCGTTTAGTATTCATCCTTAACTTGATTCTCGGCCTGATTGTCGCTTCTGCGGCTCCTGAGCCCGTGTCTAAAGGGCGGGTGGTCATGCTTCTCGAGCCCGGTTGCCCGGTCGCGCGCTTTGGGCTCACGGCCTTGCGAGAGTGCTACGAGGCCTTCGCTCCGCAGGGAATCGAATTTCAGGGATACGTTCCCAACAGCCTAGCTACCGATGCCACTGTAGCCGCCTACCGTGAGAAATTTGCCATTCCGTTCCTAGTTTCGCCTGACCCGCAGCAAGAGAAAGCAACCGAACTTGCGGCGACCATCGTTCCTGAAGTGTTTGTTTATGATGCCAAGGAGACGCTTGTCTACCGGGGACGTATTGATGATGCCTACGTAGCCATCGGCAAACGCCGCCCCCAAGCTCATGTTCACGACCTGAAACGCACTCTCGAAGCCCTTCTTCAAAGCAAGCCTATTCCAGTTTCCCAAACAACCCCCGTTGGCTGCGCCATCACTTTCTCCAAACCTGATCCCAACTCATGAAGCACACTGCCCTAGCATTTTTCGCCCTTCTCGCTACCTCCGCTCTTGGCGAGGTCACCTTCAATGAGCACATCGCGCCGATGGTTTACAACAACTGCACGGTGTGTCACCGCCCCGGCGAGATCGGCCCTATGCCTTTTACGAATTACGATGAGGTGGCGGCCTTCGCCAATGCCATCGATATTGTCGTTCATGATGGAACGATGCCTCCTTGGCCACCTGATCGCTCCTTTAGCCGCTTTGTTGGTGAACGTGGCCTAACTGATTCTCAGAAGGAACAGATCAAAGACTGGATCGCTGATGGTAAGCCAGAAGGTGATCCCGCGAAAGCCACGCCACTTCCTGATTACCCAGAAGGCTCTGTTCTTGGCGAGCCTGATCTTACGCTCACCATGGCGAGCGCCTATGAAATCAAAGGGAACGGGAAAGACGAGTACCGTGTCTTTGTCCTTCCTACGGGACTCACGGAAGACAAAGATCTCGTTGGGGTAGAGTTTCGCCCTGGTAATGCAGAGATCGTGCACCACGCTTTGATTTCGCTCGATGATTCGGGCAGAGCACGTGAAATTGATAGTCAGGAGCCTGGTGAAGGCTACCCTTCTTTCGGTGGCTTTGGGGACGGGCTCTCGGCGCTTGATGGCTTAGCCTATCCAGGCTGGGTGCCGGGGACGACTCCTCGCTTCTTTCCTCCAGGCACCGGGCTCAAACTTCCTGCCAATTCTGACATTCTCCTGCAAGTCCACTATGCCCCTTGGCCCTCGCGCGATAGTGATCAGTCTAGTATTAATCTATTCTTTGCTGACAAGCCAGTAGAGCGCTACATCAACGCGCGCCTTATGTTGCCCACGGATCTGGTGGATTCAGACAACGAGTATTACGAGCTCAGTCCTCTGCTAGGTGCGTTTGCCGGGGCGATCATCGCGGGCGGCGTCAATGACTTCCTGGGTGAGACGGTCACGTCTACGGACGTTCGCAATCTTGGTAGGAATGAAACGCTTGATACCGTCTTCGGCGATCAAGTTGGTGGCACGGTTGCTGGCTTCCTTCAGTTCAGCATTGAAGCGGACAAGAAGAAGTCCTTTGTTGGTAAGTGGGAGATCGAGAAGGACATCAGTCTCGTGGGTGTGTGGCCGCACATGCACTATCTCGGCACAGGATGGGAGATCTTCCTTGAACGTCCTGATGGCACCACTGAGAATCTTATCCGGATTGGGGACTGGGATTTCAACTGGCAGGGGAGCTACACCTTTGATCGCTACATTCACGCCCCGAAAGGCTCGCGTATTCTAGCAACCGCAGGGTATGATAACACAGCTACTAACTTCGCGAATCCAAGCAGCCCGCCGAAAGACATCTCTTGGGGTGAGAAGACGACGGATGAAATGTACTTCCTGCCGTTTAGCTATGTCGATTACCAGCCGGGTGATGAGAATGTCTCGCTAGAGAATCTCGCGCCGGGAGACCTGCCCGCGTTCCGTGTCGCAGGTCTAACAGAAGACACGATCGAGTTTCGTTTACAGAGTCAGGATAATACTTACTACATCGAGCACTCCGCAGACATGCATCTTTGGCAACGCGTTTCCTCCACAGAGACCTCCACTGATGCTGACTGGAGAACGATCTCCATGCCTCGCACGGAAGGCTCAGCCGGCTTCTATCGTGCTGTCATCTTCCCGCAGGATGGTGCTGAGTAGCCGAACGCGGTGAAGGCTAAGGAAGATCCGTATCAATCCACATCCCCAAGTTTTCCGTCGCTAAGCCTGGCCACCCAGTCTCGCTTCGCACGACGCCTTGAAACCGAGTCGCTCCTTCTTCTGGGTAGGGGTGCTTTGGCATGGTGAACTCAAAGTGGTCTTTATTCCAAACGCGTTCGTGCGGCTCATTGGATGCTGTCCACCCGTTCCAGCTGTAGAAATACAGCGCCTCGGGTTTGGGTAATTTGTCAGAACCCAGCTTGTTAGGGGGGCTCAAGCTAAGTTTGAAATGGGTCTTCGTTTCTGTGACTGATGCTTCCCAGCCTTCGATAGGTTTGGGAAAAGCGGCACGAACTTTCTCGATGCGAGATTTCCACGTAGGATTGGGCGTCGACTTGGCTCCCACCGGTAGCGTGATTTCCAAATCTTTGAAGCCTGGCGTGCAGGCCTCTTGTGAACAGCACATGTAACCTACACGGCCCATGAGTTTCACCTCTTGTCCTTCCGTTAGTAGAGTGGCGGAAGGCATGACTTCTGTCAGGAGCAACGTGTCTTCGTGATAGCCATAGGCTCCGTGGCCGCGCATGTCGACCTGCTCAGGTGTGGGCCATTGTAATGAGCTGGCGGAAATGCCCTCAGGCATGGTCCAGGCGATGCTGGTGGGCACGCCTACGATGCCGGGAAATTTGTAGTAGCTGTGGTGATGGGGGGCGTGTTCGAGAACGAGAGCCACGGTGAAAGGTTCACCCGCCGCGATCGTGGTGACGTCTGAGACGAGCCGCAGTTTCACCGGAACCTGGGAGTCTTCGGCCAACAGGGTCAGTGGTGCGAGGAGCAAGATCCACCACTTGCGCAGAGAGGGAGCGTTCGACATACTGAGACTAAACCGCAGTCCTTGACCTCTCGCAACTCAGCATGAAATCCGCATACGAACTCGCCATGGAACGTCTTCAGCCCGAAGGCCCAGCCATCACTCTGACAGACGAACAGCGAGCGCAGTTGGCTGAGACGGATTCTCTCTATCAGTCCAAGGTGGCGGAGAAAGAGGTCTTCCTGTCCGATCTCATCGCTAAGGCCATGGCCAAGCAAGACTTTGCTGAGGTGGTGCAGCTCGAGGAGCAGAAACGCCGCGAAATCGCCCGACTCGAGGAGAAGCGCGAGGAGGAGAAAGAGAAATTGCGTAAGACTTGGACTTCTTCCTGAGCAGATTCTACTTGGTTTGCTGGGCGAGAGATGCTTGAGGTGACCCATGGAAGAAGGCGTTACTGAACAACAACTCTTGCAGGTCCGACGTGAGAAATTACAGGCCCTGCGCGATCAAGGAGTCGATCCCTTTGGCGGCAAGTTCGTTGTCACCCATGAGCCGGGTCCTCTGAAGGCAAATTTCGAGGAAGGTGTCGATGTTGTTCTTGCTGGTCGCATCGTGGCCAATCGCGACATGGGGAAGAGCCGCTTCTTCGACATCGCGGATGCCCACGGACGTATCCAGTGCTTTCTCAATGCCAAGGCCGTCGGTGATGAGGCCTTTGCTATCTTTCAGAATTTAGATCTCGGCGATTGGATCGGCGTGGAAGGCGGGACCTTTCTGACTAAGAAAGGCGAGCCCTCCGTGCGCGTGAGCAAGTTCACCGTCCTCTCAAAGTCGCTCCGCCCAATGCCGGACAAGTTTCATGGCTTGGCTGACAAAGAAACCCGCTATCGCCAACGCTACCTCGACTTGATGTCGAATGAGAGCAGCCGTGATATCTTCATCAAGCGGATTGGGATGATGTCAGAAATTCGCCGCTTCCTTGAAGATCGTGGATTTCTTGAAGTGGAAACTCCCATGCTACAGCCTGTCGCCGGTGGCGCTGCAGCCGAGCCCTTCAAGACGCATCACAACGCCTTGGACATGCCGCTCTTTATGCGCATCGCTCCCGAACTCTTCTTGAAGCGTTTGTTAGTTGGTGGTTTTACAAAGGTCTTCGAGCTGAATCGTAACTTCCGCAACGAAGGCATCTCACGGCGTCACAATCCCGAGTTCACCATGCTCGAGGCTTACTGGGCTTACGCTGATTTCGAAACGATGGCTGACTTGGTTGAAGAAATGGTCTGTCACTTAGCCGAGAAGTTCTGCGGCGGCTTGCAGATCGAGCACAAGAATGCTGATGGCGAGCCTATCCGCACGATCAACTTGGCTCGCCCCTGGAAGCGTGCCGCCTACCGTGATCTCATTCGCGAAGTCGACTCCGAGTGGTTCGAATACACTCCCGAGAAGCGTCGTGAGCGCTGCCGTGAGCTTGGCGTGGAAATCTCAGAGGCGATGGAAGACTACGAAGTCACCCAGCAAGTCTTTGAGAAGCTCATTGAAGAGAAGACCTTCGACCCTTGCTACGTCACTCATGTGCCCAAGGAGCTGGTTCCCTTGGCTAAGCAGAACGCTGACGATGATAGTCTGGTCGACGTCTACGAACTCATCATCAATGGGCAGGAAATCTCTCCAGGTTACTCCGAGCTGAATGATCCCATCGTGCAACGTCAGCGTCTGCTAGACCAAGCAGGTGAGGAGACACAGGATGTGGATGAAGAATTCATCACCGCGCTTGAGCATGGCATGCCTCCTGCAGGTGGCATTGGGATCGGCGTGGATCGCCTTATCATGATGTTGACCGGCGCAGAGAATATCCGCGATGTCATCTTCTTCCCGCACATGCGGAAAGCGTAAGTCGGGTTCCTGCTGGTCAGTTGCTCTCTGAACCCATAGGCTTGTCGGTGCCATGACGTCACGCCGCTCCTTTCTCCACGCTTCTGCTCTCACCACGCTTTCGACAACGATCACCCGCGGGCAAGACAGCCCGTCAACACGTGTCCGAGTAGGGGTCATGGGATTGAAGCGTGGGATGGCGCACATCAAGGCCTTTCTGCAAGTGCCGGGGGTTGAGATCGCGTATGTCTGTGACGTTGATTCGCGCCGCTTGGAGTCGGCAGCGAAGTATGTGGCGGAGAATCAAAAGCTGAAGCCGCAGGCTGTCACTGACTTCCGAAAGATCTTGGAAGACGATTCAGTCGATGCCCTCTCAGTCGCTACTCCGAATTTCTGGCACGCTCCAGCCACGATCCTGGCTTGCCAAGCGGGGAAGCATGTTTATGTGGAGAAGCCCGGGAGTCACAATCCTCACGAAGCCACTAAGATGGTCAGTGTGGCGAAAGAGACGAATAGGCTAGTGCAAATGGGCAACCAGCGGAGAAGTCTGCCGTCGTTTAAAACTGGAGTCGCCAAGCTACGGGAAGGCGCCCTTGGAAAGATTACTTACGCGCGTTGTTGGTATGACAATGCGAGAAAAGGCATTGGCAAAGGAGTCGAAGTTTCTGTGCCGGAATGGTTAGACTATGATCAGTGGCAAGGGCCAGTCCCAGAGCGCCCTTACAAAGACAATCTTGTGCATTACAACTGGCATTGGCACTGGAATTGGGGAAATGGCGAACTAGGAAACAACGGGGTGCATGCACTCGACATCGCACGTTGGGGGCTCGATGTAGATTCGCCGGAGAAGGCAACGTATCTAGGCGGACGCTATCATTTCGACGATGACCAAGAAACACCTGACACCGCCGATGCCGTGTTCGACTTTGGGTGCTGCGGTGTGAGCTGGCACGGCAGCAGCTGTCATCGACGAAAGCAGGAGAAGCATCCGTTCATCGCCTTCTACGGCGAAGGCGGCACCATGGCCTTTGGGAGCAGCGGGTATGAGATCTTTGATTCGGAAGGGAAAGTAACCGAAACGGTGGCTCCCGATTTCAGTGACGTGCCTCACTTCAAGAACTTCATCGATGCAATCCGCGATGGAGAAGCGCTGAATGCTCCCATAGCCGATGGTCAGAAGAGCACCATGCTCTGCCACCTTGGTAACATCGCCTATCGGCAAGAAGCCTCTATCGAACGCACCAAAGAGCAGTCCTGGGGCGACGTGATCGGGACAGACACCGCGTGGTGGAAGCGTGAGTATCGCCCAGGCTGGGAATCGCTTGGTTAGGCGGTGCTATAGGGGAGCAGAGATTCGCAGGCGGACGTAGCGCTGAGAGGGGTTGGGATCGCTCGGTCCTGTCCAGCGTAGTGTTTCGGGAGTGCTTTCTTCTAAGGTGAAGGCTCCTGTTGTCCAGGTTTGGAGATCCGGGGAGGTTTCGATCTCAAATTGGTTGTCTGCTGCAGCCGGGCTCTTTGTGAGGAGGGCTGACCATGGGGCAGAGTCTAACGAGATTTGAAGGCGATCCTGGCCGGACTGAGAGTCAGTGTCGCTGGTGCCGAGGGCTTCTTCGGCAAAGGCGGGGAGGCCATCGCCATCAAGGTCTACGATCATAGGTTCGCTCGTGTCTAGTCTGCCGGGCGTGCCGCCATCGATGCTGCTGGCGCGCCACTGTGTGGCTTCCTTCTTGTCGGGAATACTGGTTGGGTCGATTAATGTGAGGCTCTTGCCAAGGCCATCGGCTTCTAGTGGCCAGGGTTCGTTGTCGAGATAAGCTATCTCTAGGATACTGCTACCATCGCGAAGCGTCATGGCGATGGTTTCGCCTCCATTGCTCAATCGTCCATTCGTGAAGGTACCTGAGATTGGAACTTCTCCATAGCGAGACTGGAAAGCTTCCGGATTTGCCGCAAAGACGGCTAGTTCTCCTGGCAGAATGGTGATGTCTTCAAACGCGGTGCCGATGCCACCACTGAAGTGAGTGTTCGTTAGGCTAATTGTGACATCGGCTCGGTTGTAGAGTTCAATGAACTCGAAATCGCTTCGCGAGGTGAAGCCGGCGGCCAATTCTTCTTCGCTTGGTGCAGCTGGACGGTAGTGGATCTCAGAGACGACCAGATCTCCTGTCTCAGGGGTCTTGCCGACCTGGAAGGTGGCGTTTGTGAGTGGGCTCCATTCGCCACCTTCTGAACGCAAGCGTGCTTTGACTGTGGTGGTATTCGTGAGGGCGATGCCGCTGCCGCCCTTACGCTGGTAGGTTTGAGCTTGTGGGGAAACATTGCCTCCGACGAGGCGAGGATCGCTTCCGTCTGTGGTGTAGACGAGATCGCCTGGTTGTGGATCAAAGAGTGTGCCAGCGGATAGTGTCAGGACGAACCCGGGCGAGATCTCTCCGCCGAATTGATTCATTTTCGGGGCGACGGTATCAGGATACCAACCGGCTGATTCGAACCGATTGAGCATGTCTTTCGTGAGGTCTGGGAAATGATTGTCTAAGAGGTTCTGTTGGTAGTTCTCCCAGTTGGATGGTGTTCGGAAATTCCACCGGGCGGCTTCTGTGATGAATGAGAGCCGCGTTTCGTCGATGCGTCTTTGGAGGCGTGCGAGGTTTCTTTCCACCGTGAAAGCGCCGCCGTTCGTGTAGTGCTGATGGATGGTGTCGGCTAACAAGATGCGAAATTCTGGGCTGTCTTCATCGCGAAGGTCTCGAAACATGTCGGCAGGGCCGCGATTGTTTAAGCGGTTTGCGGGAGGCCGGAGATAGCCATCGGCGTCTTTGAAGTAGAACTTGAAGGGCACTCCGTGAACCTGGGAGCCTGCGCTTTGAAACTCACTTTCGCAATTGCCGCTGAGCCAGGCGAGTTGGAATGAGAGTAGGGAGGGGATGTCGATGTGGCTTTGTAAGGATTGGAAGGGCGTGTCGGAGTCAGCGAGGGTGAGTGCTTCTCGCCAGTGGTCGCCGCTGCCATCGAAGGGCTCGCCGGGGAGGAATTCGCTGCCGACGTTGTTGCCGTTGATGGCTTCGTAGTCTTCTTCGTCGCCGCCGAAGTAGCTGGCAAACATGGCCGCATTCCAACGTTCACGGAGGTGGTATTGTCCCCAGTAGCGTCCATTGAAATACACATGCACGAAGCGACCGTGCGGGGCGATGTGTCCCATTTCTAACAAGGTGTCATCAGTGAAGCGATTAGAGAGGTAAGCTCCCCGCTGATTCATGTCATGAGAGCCTGAGCGGAGGTTGATGGAGTCGAACTCTTCAGCTGGGGCGATGCCCATTTCGTGGCCGCGGTAGATGGGATACTCTAGCTTTGTCGCACCGTAACGTTTGCGGAAGTAGAGACGGAAGCTCTTCTTTGCGAAATTGGTGAAATAGCCGCCAAAGCGTGAGACACCTGCGTCGATCTGAAAGCCTTTGCTGCCATCTGGCTGAAGGAGTTCGACGGAGGTCAGATGTTCGGTGTCATTGCCAGCAGAAGTTCCTCCGGTGACATCGTCGATATCCTCGACGGCGAAGGAGATGCTGGGAAGTGATTTGAGGGCGTCTAGCATCTGCGGCGCATACTCTGCAGATTCAGTGATCTGGGTGCGCATGTCGTCTTGGGTGATGACGTCTTCGTGAAAGAGATAGGTTTGTGTGTCCACGTTGCTGGGGGCGAAGCCGTCTTTGAACGCAGCGGCACGTAGCACGGTGGTCTTGTCTATAGTGATAGGGCCATCGTAGACATGCTCGATGGGGCCAGTGAAGATGCTCCCTTCGCTAGGGGCGCGGCCGCTGGTGGTGTAGATGATGCGAGCGCCTTCGGTCGCGGTGGTGATCTCGACTTCGAAGGACTCGGTGTAGATCCCGCGATCGATGGAGAATTTAGTGTCGGCTACGGCTCCGAAGATGGGGTCGCGGTTGGCTTCAAGCGGGGTGGGTGTTTTGAAAAGTGATAGTTCTTCGTCTGGGTCATCTGGCAGTCGGCCGTAGGAAGCGCCGGAACGTTGTTCAATATCTTCGTAGGCGTCGATGATCGTCGTGCCATCTGGGTCGACGAGGGCAAAGTAGTCGTCATTGTCGCTTACTTTGAAGTTGGCGTGAACTTCGGTGTTGAAGATCGAGAAGAAGTCTTTGCCGGATAGATGGAGCAACCGGTAGGCGCCTGAGCTGATGAAGAATCTAGGGAGTTTATATTTCGTGAGATTGTCAGGATCATTAGTGACATAGAAGTCCTCCAGATCGATTCGTTCTGAGCCCGTATTGTAGATCTCGACCCAGGAGGAGAAGTCACCGTCTTTGTCTTCGAGGCCACCTGTGTTGATGGTGAGAATCTCGTTGAGCTGAGGTGTTGACCAGCCCTTGAGGCTCAGGAGAAGCGTTAGAACGATGAAGAGGAATCGAGCGGAATTCATAATATGGGCTTATTGAATCATGCGTGGCTTCCGGTGGGAAGCCAGGAACTTCGTGTCTTCCTAGCTTTACAGGGTCCAGTAGTTGGGCGGAATATGCATTCTATGACAGAGAAAGTTTGGAAAGTCGTCGGCATCAATTTTGATCACTTTCACATGGGTGATCTGTTACGAGAGGTCTTTGAGCATCCCCAGGCTGAGATTGTTGGCATTTCTGATGAGCAACCGGAGCGGATGGTCGACGCCCAGAAGAACTTTGGTCTCGATGATAGCCAGGTTTTTACGGATTTCCGTACGTGTCTGGAGGCGACGAAGCCGGACCTGATCATTCTTTGTCCTTCCACGAAGAGGCATGCGGAGTGGGTGGAGAATGTGGCTCCTTATGGTGTGCCGGTTCTCTTGGAGAAGCCCTTTGCTGCTTGTCTAGCTGATACAGATCGGATGATTGCGGCGATGCAGGCTTCTGGGGCACCGTTGGCAATCAATTGGCCATTGCGGTGGTACCCGAGTCATGTCACAGCGTACCGTTTGGTGAGCGAAGGGCGTCTTGGCGATGTGCGTGAGGTCCATTTCTATGATGGGAACCGGGGGCCTCTTTGGCATGGAGTGGATAAAATCGAGCTCGAGCCGACAGCTGAGCGTAAAGCAGCGAGTTGGTTTTATAAGAGTGAGGAGGGTGGTGGTTCGCTCCTCGATTACCTTGGGTATGGGACGACCTTGGGAACGTGGTACCATGGTGGCGAGAAGCCGACCGAGGTGATGGCGATGGTGGATGCTCCGGTGGGTCTTGAGGTGGATGAGCATAGCATTGCGGTCGCGAGGTATGCTGCGGGTCTTTCGAAATTTGAGACCCGGTGGGGGACTTTCACCGATCCATGGACGCATCAGCCACAGCCAAAGTGTGGTTTTGTGATCAAGGGAAGTGCTGGCACCCTGAGTAGCTATGACTGCGAGTCTATCGTGACTCTGCAAGATGCCGCGCATCCTGAGGGGCAAGAGATGCCCGTGGATTTACTCGAGGGGCCTGACAAAAGCCCTGTGGCGCATTTCTTAGACTGCCTTTCTCGCGAAGTAGAGGTGGAGGGACCTCTGTCTGTGGAGATCAGCCGGATCGGTCAGCAGATTGTGGACACGGCAGTCCAGAGCGCGATCGAGAAGCGGTCGCTGCCGCTCTTGGGGTGATGCTAGTTGGCAGGCTGGGCGGGAACGAGCGCCTTGACGAAATCGTAGAGCTTCTTGAAGTCAGGATTATCTTGGAGAGCGTTCTTTGAGTCTTTGCGAAGCTGGGCTTTGCGTTCTAGGTCGTCGTAGAGCTCTTGGTGTATTTGCGAGAGTTCTTCTTCTGAATACTTATCGGCCTGTAGCTGAAGATTCTTTACGCCGTGGAGGACTTCTTTCCATTCCTCGTCCTGAATGAGGAGGAAGTTGTTGAAGGCTTTCATGTCGACTCGGAGCTCTTCGTTTACGCTGGCTTCACGGGTTTGCCGGGGTGCGGGCTTCGTGGGAGGGGATGCTGCCTCGACTGTGATGGTCTCAGTTTCGGAACCGTCCGGCTTGAGGTAAGTGGTGTCTGGGACAACGAGGGGCTCGAAAGGGCCAGGTTCGTCTGGAGGGGTGAGCACGACGACGGAGGGCTCTTTGGTCGGGTTCATCGAGCCTAACAAGTAGTTGTCATGTCGGCTGAAGAATGTGCGGTAGGCGAGAAATAGTCCTAGGGCGATGACGGCAGCCAGGATGCCGAGCGCGAGCCAGGCTCCTGGGAGTGGTTGGTACTGGGGCGCTGGGGGCTTTACTCTGCGTGTAGATGATTTGGTGGGGGTGCTAGTCTTGGTGGCGACGGGAGCGGGTGGCGCTGTGGTGTCTGCGGCGAGCCTGGAGCTGGCTGTCGAGGTGGGCCTGCTCGTCCGCGGAATGGCTTTCTTGGGCGGAGTCTGCGGCTTTTCTTGCGCTTTCGGTGCTAGATTGGCTGGGACTTCAGGAGGCTTGGCAGCTTTCGGGTCCTTGAAGGTGACTACCTTCGTGTCTGGCTTCGGCGCGGTCTTCGTTTTGACTGGTTCGCTAGAGCTTGGCGCAGGCTTTTGGCTGACCTGGGCTTTGGGTGCCGTTTCTACAGTTTGAGGTTTGGTTTCTTTCTCCTCTTTCTTGGCTTTGCGTCCTAGTCTGAAGAACTGTGGCTTGGTGCTGACTAATTGTGTCTGTGTAAGATCCGAGTCTTCGGAAGGTGTGTTTAGCTGACTTACGGAGAATCGCTGTGTCTTCTTGAGGAACTCGTGCTTCTCATTCTCGAGGTTCTTTTTCGCGTCCTGCAACTTGTTCCATTCACTATCAATTTTAGACTTCTCAGTGCGGAGGCGTGTGAGTTCGTCGGGGGTCGGTAGGGTTTGTTTGCTAGTGAGTTCTTGGACGCGAGAGCGTTCTTCCTGGAGCTCATTCTCGAGGGTTTGTAACTTTGCCGTGAGGGCGAGCTCTTTCTGTACGCGCTTTGTGAGTTCTACGCTGAGACGCTGGGTGTGAATCTTGGCCTTGTTGAGTTCAAGGTCCGTGGAGTCGGCTACGGGTTCTGGAGTGCTCGCGGGCTTGGCCTGATGGAAGGGGGTGAGTGGGGTCTTGGGCTCTGGATCGCCAGTGAATGCTGCGGGCTTGGACTCGGGCATAACTGCCTTGACTGAAACGGGGCTAGTGTCAGTGGGCGTGAAGCGAATGAAGCGTTGTAGGGAACGGTCCCATTCCATGAGGGACTTGGGGCGATTCCGTGGATCGGCATCGAGGACTTGGCGTAGCAGGGTGACAGGAGATGCCTCTGGCAGAATGGCCATGTCGGGGAGCCGTTTTGATTTCAGCTCTAGCAGGTCTTCTGTAGCGAGCCCGGATTGATACGGGGGCTGGCCGGTGAGCATGTAGTAGAGTGTCGCGCCGATGGAGTAGAGCGATGCTTGAGCCGTGTCCTGATGCCCGGCAAGGATCTCCGGAGCTAAAAATTCGGGCTGCTCTTCTTCTTCGCTGGGAGCGACGAGGTTCTGGGCGAGTAGATGAATCTGGGTATCTTGACCTTGGCCAGTGATCATGAGGCTCCGGGGCCAGACGCGGCTGAGTAAGCCGGGCTTTGTGCGTACGGCGAGGAGTGCTTCGGAGAGCTGAAGTTGGAGGCGAAGGCTTTGGGCTACGTCGAGAGGGCCAGATGCGGTTACCCATTCTTCGATGGTTTGGCCTTGGGGATCTTCGAGAACATAGAAGAACTGATCAGCGTGTTGGCCGGTATCGACGATGCGGGTGATACTGGGGTGATCGAGTTCGATGAGCAGCTTTGCGTGCTCAACGAATTCTTTCTGAATAGAGCTGTCTGCGAGGAGGCGTGCGCTGAAGATTCTCACGATCACGCTCTGACCTGTGCGGGTGTCTGTAGCGCGATGGGTTGTACCGGTGCCGTCAGAGGACAGTACGGTTAGTCTGCCCGCCGCGTTGCTTTCTAGCGTGTAGTGATCGAATTGGACGGGAAGTTCAGGAGGTATCATAGCAAGTTTGCTAATGTTTCTTGGCTCTGAGAATTATAATTGATAACCGATCGGAGTCAAGGTTTATCGTGGCTATTATAGTATTTATCTAAGACCTGTAATGCATGGTAAAGCTGCGGTTTCAGATGTAGGATTTTCACCATCGTCATGGTAGAATAAACATGTGAAATTTCTTGATGCCTGCGGAGAAGCGTTTGTTTCGTGCTGTTCTTAAGTGAGATTAATTTTCCAATATGGTTAAACTTGATTGCGGTCTGGAGCCCTAGGCTCTTGGCTTACGGGTAAGCCAACCTGTACCCGCCTTATTTATGAGAGATTCTTCAGAGAAAGATGCCACAGGCACGACGGAATGGGGAGCTTCCGATGCGCGTCTGCTTGAGGGATTGAGTGGTTTGGAACAGCAGTTTCCCAAATCTGAAAGTCAGCCTGAGGGGGCATCCTCGAAGAAGGCTGAGGCTGGCCATGAGGGGGCGGAGGGGAACTCTCGAAGTGCTCGTGAAGTTCGGGCGGCACAAGAGCGTGTGGCTGCCTTGCAACGTTCGGCAGCGCGGCGCCGCGAAGGGGTGACTCAGGCTTTGGGGCTTAGTCCAGATCCAGGGGTTCGCCCGGCTGAGGTGAAGCCGACACCAGCACCCCAGGTATTTAGAGAGCGTGAGGTCAGTGAGCCTCAGCTAGAAAGTGTGAAAAGCATCGCAGCGAGTCCAGCTAAGCTGATTCCTAGAGCCGCTCATCCTGCGAGGGCAGCCACTGCGGAGCCAGAGATTGTGGTGCGGGAAGCGACGCCTCAACGCGAGCGGGTGACTCCAAAGCCAAGGCAGCCACGACCTGCGTCAGAATTTGGAGAGGAGCCGGAGCTGCGGATGGATGGTGGAGATCCTGATCGGCTGATCACGCCTCAGATGGAACCTACGGTGCGCCGCCGTCGCGAGACGTCGTCGTTTCTGCCTTCGGTAATTTTGTCCTTTCTTCTGACCAGCCTTGTTTGGGGAGCGATTCTATTTACGGCCTGGAAGTTTGTCGGCGAAGAGTGGTTTGCTAGTCAAGTGAGAGAAGAGGCTGCTCTGTTGAACCAGAAGTCTCGGCCATTAGAAGAAGAGCTCGATGAGAAGATGAGTAAGGTTCAGGCCGATCTTAAATCTTTTGAAGACCGTCATCGGAGTTTTGTAATGATGAATGCGCTAGAGGCGTCGCTCTATGCCGATAATTCACGCCACAAGTATGATGATCTGTTGGCGAACGGGGCGCTTGCAGGCACAGGCACCGCTGAGGAAGAGTTCTTCAATAGAACCAAGGAACGAATCGAGCAAGCTTATGTTAAGCGGGTGGCTCAGCATCAAGGACTCGATACGAAGAGGCTTTTCCCAGAGCTTGGCAATCAACCGGACACACGTGTGGACAAGCGGAGACTGATTCGGTTTGTCGGTGATCAGAAAGGCTTGGCATGGGATCGCGCGCGAGCAGCGTATCTTCTCAGGAGGTTCAAAGGTGACGATGCGGTGATCGGGCAACTGGTGCAGAGCATTCGGGATGAGCAAGATCTCCAGGTGCTCTTTGTTGCGTGGGAGTCGCTTCTTTATCTAACGGATTATCCTGGTTCCAAAGGGTTTCAACCGAACGACTTCCAAAGCTGGTGGAGTCAGAGTCGTAGTTAGGCGCGTCTTATGTTAGAGCCTGTGCTTTGGCAGCAGATCTTCACGGTCTGCCTGGTGATTGCTGTCTTTGCCGCCTTCATTACGGAGGTGCGTTCACCTGACCTTGTTGCCATGGGGGCCTTTGTGGCCTTGATTCTCGTAGGGATTCTATCAGAGAGGCAAGTGGCGGCGGTCTTTGGCACGGGGGCGCCCATTGTTATCGCTTGTATGTTCATTCTGAGCGCTGCCCTTGAGCGCACGGGGGTGATCGATTCGCTCGGGAAGTGGTTCGAGAAAGCGGCTGGGGATAGTGAGATCCGGATGTTGTTAGTGCTGATGGTTCTGGTGGCGTGCTTGTCAGGGTTTGTGAACAACACGCCCGTGGTGGTGGTCTTTCTGCCTGTGGTGCTGAGCCTGTGCCGAAAGTTGGATTATAAGGCCTCTCGCTTTCTTATTCCGTTGTCCTACGCCGCGATTGCTGGTGGCACGATGACGATCATTGGGACTTCGACTAACATCCTGGCTTCTGGCATCGCTCAAGAAATGGTGCCGAGTATGAAGCCCATCGGCATGTTTGAAATATCCAAGCTGGGAATTGTCTACATCGTGGTGGTGATCATCTACATGATGGTGATCGGGCGGAAGTTGCTTCCTGACAGAACGACGTTGTCGACGCTGTTTGAGGCTGAAGAGGGAAGGGAGTTTCTAACGCAAGCTCATATCAGGGTGGGATCGCCACTCATTGGGAAACACTTTCCAGACACGCCTCTAGCGAAGATGGCGAATGTCAGAGTGATCGAGGTTCTTCGTCGTGGCCGCACGGTGAAGTCGAAGCTGCCCAAGATCTGTTTTGAAGAAGACGACCAGCTGCTTTTCAAGAGCCACGTGGCGGGTGTGATGGATGTGAGCCAGACTCATGGGCTGGCGATGGGGACTCAGGCGGAGCTGGGGCTTGATTCTGTTTTGACGGAGTCGGCCATTTTGATGGAGGGGATTCTCGGACCGAACTCCAACCTGATTGGGAAAAGTCTGAAGGAGCTGAATTTCCGCCAGCGCTACGGCGTGCTCATTCTTGCGGTCCACCGGAAGGGCGTGAACCTTCGAGAGCGTTTTGAGGACGTGAAGCTCGCTTTTGGAGACACTTTGCTGGTCGAAGGGCCAGTAGATAAGATGAATGCTCTCTTCGCGGAGAAGGATTTCGTGAATCTGAGTCGTCCGAAGCAGAAAGGATTTCGTCGATCGAAGGCGCCGTTTGCGATTGCGGCCCTGATCTTATTTCTCCTACTTGGCTCGCTGTCTTCGATTCCGATCGTGGGAGTGGCTTTGGCGGCGGTGTTGCTTGTACTGCTGACTGGTTGTTTGGAGGCGACCGATGCCTACAGGGCGGTGGAGTGGAAGGTGGTGTTCATGATCTTTGGGATGTTGGGGCTCGGTTTGGGGCTTCAGCAGACCCAGGTGGTCAACCTTGTTGCGGCGGCCATGGTGGGCCAACTGGAGAGCTTGGGGCCTTACGCTGTTCTTGCCATTGTCTACTTGGCGGCAGCTGTTTTGACCGAAATTATTAGCAATAACGCGGTGGCTGCCCTGCTCACGCCGGTCGCCATCGGTATAGCTCAAGCTTTGGGTTTGGACCCGCGGCCCTTTGTGATCGCGGTGATGTTTGGCTCCAGTGCCAGTTTCGCGACACCGATCGGTTACCAGACGAATACCTATGTGTATGGGGCTGGAGGTTACCGGTTTGGCGATTTCGGGCGGGTTGGAATCCCGCTTACCGTCATATTATGGCTCGTGGCGACGCTCCTGATACCCTTATACTGGCCTTTTGTAAATATGGAAATTTGAGGGGTGCGTATCATTTGTGCTTGATGAATGGGGGCTTTGCCTCTATTAATCCGCCGGATCTGAGTTGGAGAAAGCGTTATCCAGCAAAGAATCTTACCCCAATTTATGCCGTCCTGAAAGATGCCTAAGGTTACCCCTAAAAAGAAAGCCACGACATCTCCGCCAAAGAAGAAGGCGGCTCCTAAGAAGAAAGCTGTGGCGAAGAAGGCGGCTGCACCAAAGAAGAAAGTAGCTGCACCAAAGAAGAAAGCAGCTGCACCGAAGAAGAAAGCAGCTTCAGCGCCTAAAAAGAAGGCAGCTGCACCGAAGAAGAAAGCAGCTCCAGCGCCTAAAAAGAAGGCTGCGGCACCGAAGAAGAAAGCGGCTCCAGCACCAAAGAAGAAGGCTGCGGCACCGAAGAAGAAAGCAGCTTTAGCACCGAAGAAGAAGTCTGTGCCAAAGGTTGAGGCTGCTGAGCCGGTGAAGAAGGCCGCTAAGAAGAAGGTGGCCTTGATCGATCCCTTGCTTTTGGAACCCCAGCGTCCGGTCATTCCTAGTAAGCTTGCTTTCCCCAAGTCTTTCCTTGAGAAGCAGCGGCGGAATTTATTGTCTTTGAGGGAAGAAATTGTTGGCACCATGGCCGGCGTGGCTCGCGGGGTGGGAGAGTATGGGGATGGGGCAGATGCCTCTGGCTTTGGCGTGAACGAATCAGATGCCGGGAGCGATGCCTATGATCGTGATCTTGCTTTGAGTCTTTTGTCGAAGGAGAATAACGCTCTCCATGAAATCGAAGACGCTCTTGAGCGGATTACCCTAGGAACCTACGGCTATTGCGAGGTTTCTGGGCAGATCATCATGAAAGAGCGCTTGGAGGCGATGCCGTTTGCCCGTTTGACGGTCGAGTGTCAGTCCCAGATTGAGAAGAAGAATCGCCTTCATGGTCGCGCCGCTCCCGGTCCGATCTTCAAGCACTCTCAGCACTAGGGCTCGATCATTTCCAGAAGTTCGTCCTCGATAGGCGGCACTTCGAATGGGTCTTGTTCTTCAAAGATCGTCGCATCTAGGAAGGTCTCATCGATCGTGGACATGATTGTGCCGGCGCCGAGCATCCACTGAGCTGGGCTGATCGTGCCAAGTGAGATCTGACGATAACCGGCCGTGGTTTGTGTCCATACCGCTAGGGTTGGCAGAATATCGCTGGTGCCAGAAGTGGAACGTCGCCATGGCTGAAGGTCCAAGGTGGGTTTGGATTGGCCACGCTGGCCTAACCAAAGGGTGGCTGAGACTAGCGGATGTCTCAAGGCTTCTACGCTCCGTCGCAGCACGTTTTCGGAGTCGATGTAGACAAGCCCGGTGGAGGGATCAGGGAGGCTGTCTGCGAGGCGTTGGAAATCTGATTGATTTGTTAGGCTGGAGCTTTCCTGCCATTGCTGGTCTACCTGAGTGATGCCTGCGGCTTGATCGCTGATGAGGAGTCGGCCGGAAGATACACGGAGATGAATGTCATCTAGCAAATTGACAAGGGCGGGTGGTAGGAGTGTCCGATCTAAGGTGAATGTCTGAGAAGGTGAGGCATGAATTCCTGAGCCTGGTGTGATGGATAATGTTTCTAGAGCTAGCTGGGTTGCTGTCGCGTCGGTAAGCAGGAATGCGAGAACTGCGGCCATGGAACCATTGTCTGAGGGCGTTCCCAGAGAGGGGTTCATTAGTGGTTCTAGAAGGATGGCCCAAGCTCCTGTGAAGTTGTCCTCCCACGTGTCTGCTATCTGGTGGAGGGGTGTTAGGTTCTCTGCCATCCAACGTTTCTGGAATTGGCGGAATAACATGGCCTCGATGAAGTCGCCTCGTTTTGTAGAGGCGGCGTAGATGAGCGTGTTTGGAGAGGTGAGCGCTAAGGTGTCTTCATGAAATGAGAGGGCCTCTTCAGTCGTGAATTCTTCTCCGGATGGTTGGTCCTGGGTGACCAGGCTTAAGTCTTCTTGGATTAGGTCGCTTTCGTTCGTGTAGGCAATGGCTAGGCCGCTGATCTGTAGCTTCGCAAGCCTGTCTGTGAAGGTTGGATGTGTTGGGGTGCTATCTTTAGAAGATCGCATATAAGCTAGGGCGTCGTAGCTGCTCTGGAGTGGAGTGAGGGCTTGTTCGAAGTTCTCAGTTTGTGAAAGTGATTGGATTGGGGCTTCGGCTTGAAGCCTGGCGATGGCTTGTTCGATGAGGACACGATCGTTTGCGATGAAGTGCCACTCGTTCTTCTGGGCAATGACGATGCTAGCTTCTGGTAACTGCATATAAAAAAAGCGTGTGCCATCGCGGAGTTCTGAGAATGTCTCGGTGGAGGTACTTGCTTCTAATGCCCATGTCTTCTGGATCAGTGCGCGAACTTGTTCCCCTTCGCTGTCTGTGTGGAAGAGTGTGAGTTGCTTGGTGCCTTTCGAGGCGAAGGCGAGGTCTCGAATGTCGAGAGATGCCCAGTCTTCTCCGCGAACTAATGCTTGAGCCATGGCTGAATGTGCTAGGGCTGGAGCGAAGCGCGCGATGGCTGAGCTTAACGTGCGATCAAAGCCGAGGTTGGAAATGTGTGAGGATTGGAGCTCGCGACTGGCGTGGTTCATCTCCGGAATGTGAAGGAACGCATCGGTATCACCATCGAGGAGCTGGGCGACTTTGAAGGCTCGTCGATAAGCTCCAGCGTCAGCACCCGCCTCGTTTAGCCAGACCAAGATCCCAGCGAGCAGTGCGAGTGCGAGCGCTGCAAGGATCAGGTAACGAAAGCGAGAGAGGGCGTTCACGGAGGAAGGCTGTAGGAGCCTTCACAAGGTCCTCTGGTCTAGTCTTTCTCCAAGTCCGAAATGCGGTCCTGCATCTTCTCGATCCGGCGCTGCATCACGGTCATCTTGCGGTGCTTGTCCGCGGGCATGGCGGGGTAGCCGGCGTAGATTTGGCCACCGGGGAGGCTCTTGGTCACTCCTGAGCGAGCGGCGAGTGTGGCTTTGCTGCCGATCTTGAGGTGTCCAGCAACTCCAGATTGGGCGGCGATGACGACGTAGTCTTCGATAATGGCGCTGCCAGCGATCCCTGTGAGCGCCACGATGATGCAATGTTTCCCGATACGAGCATTGTGGCCGATTTGGACGAGATTATCGATCTTGGTGCCCTCTTGAATCCAAGTCTTGCCGAAACGGGCGCGGTCGATGGTGGCATTGGCGCCGATTTCGACGTCGTCATCGATCTGAACGATGCCGCGCTGCTCGACCTTCTGGTGACGCCCGTCGACCATTTCGAAGCCGAATCCATCGGAACCAATAACGGCTCCTGGCTGCACGATGACGCGGTTTCCTAGGATGCAATGCTCTCGGATGGAGGCATTGGCCAGAAGACGGCAGCCTTCACCTAAAGTGACCCCGCGGTCCAGACTCACGCCTTGTCCGATGTAGCTGCCAGCACCAACAGAGACGCCTTCGCCAATGACCACTTCAGCATCGACGCTGACGGTGGCCGCATCGACTTGTGCGGTCGGGTGGATTTCGGCGCTGGGATGGATGCCGGCCTCGAAGGTTTTTTCAGGCGGTGACAGGTGATCTACGGCAATAGCGAAGGCCACAGAAGGGTTCTCCACCACCAGTTGAGTATTGGAAATAGATTCATCGAATCCAGTCGGGACGAAGATGGCACCCGCTTGAGACTTTCTGAGCTGAGGGAGGTAGGTGGCATTTCCGAAGAAGCTCACATCGGTCTCGGTAGCGGTCATGAGGTCGGCAAAGCCCTTAACCTGATCTGGAGCGGGATTCGTGCCGAGAATGAGTTTGGCACCGGTGAGCGTGGCGAGATCTTGTAGTGTGGTCGTGTTCATAGGGAGGCTGGGGCCGTCGAGTCTCGCCTTAAAAACAAGAAAGGCGAGCCCCGAGGGACTCGCCTTTGCTTAAAAGTTGTTATGAACGCGACTTACTGGCCAGCGTCTTGGACGCCCTTGCCTTGGGCGTTGAGTCGGTTGACGATGTCTTCGCTGAAGTCGACTGCATCACGTGAGTGGAGGAGAAATGGCACGCCATTCAAGCTCACACCGGACCGATCGAAGACGAGATCGAAGTTCTGAGTCTTGGACATTTCTTCCACGAGCTCGCGGATCTCTTCGAGGATGGTCTTGCGCATACGCACCACTTGCTCTTGGAGCTGACGCTCACGACGAGTGCGGAATTCTTGGATCTGGCGTTCCAAGCTCTTGGCTTGCTGACCGATCTTGATGCCTTCTTCGCGCTTCTGCTCGCGGAGCTGAGGGCTGAGAGCTTCGTCTTGCACGGCTTCTTGGAGCGCTTGGAACTTCTCGAGGAGGTCCTTATACTTGGCGGTGCGTTCGTCGAGATCCTTCTTGGCTTGCGCCTTGCGATCGTTGATTTCTTTCTCGGCTTCCTTGGTCCGGCCGTATTCAGCGAAGATCCGCTTCATGTCTACGACGCCAATCTTCACGCCCTGAGCGTCGGCGCCAGTGAGCATGAGGAGAGTGAGTCCGAGGGAGAGTAGAGTCCGGGAAATGAATTTCATGAGTAAGAGTAGCAGTTACAACTGGCTTGGATGCCAACGGTCAAGCAATGTTCATTATTTGCAAGTGAAACGGAGTGCCTATGGGTAATCTAGTTAATCTAGACTTAATAGTTAAAGTCCAAGCGGAAGTTGAACTGGCCGCCTGAGCCTTGGTGCTCGCTCCGTTTGATGGGAAATGCGTAGTCGAGGCGAATCGGGCCGAAGGCGGGAACGATGAGGCGAACTCCCATGCCGACGTCGGCATTGAGATCGCTTGTGCTGAAATCATACGGGTCTGCATTCACAAAGCCTGCATCAGCGAAGGCGTGCACACGCAAGCGCTCTGCGACTGGCACACTGTATTCCACGGTCATGTAGGCTGATGTGGCGCCACCGAGGGCTTCGTCTTCATTGTCCACAGGACCGACGTCGCGGTATTCGAAGCCGCGCAGGTTGTAGGCACCACCGAGGAAGTGGCGGTTGAAGATGGGAACTCGGTCACCGTCGCCCCAGGTGTCAGCGATATTTGCTTCCGCGTGGAAGGTGATGATGTGGTCGAATGGCAGCGAAGCGTGCTGAGTGAAGGCACCAGATAGGTTGTAGGTGTCGACATCGCCACCGAGGAAGCCGCCAGAGAGGCTCGTTGATAAACTCAGCTTGTGGCCGGTGCGAGGAAGTGAATTGCTGTCGCGAGTGTCTTGGAGGAGTTCGAGGGTCATGCGGCTCTCGAAGTAGGAGCCTTCTTCTGCAGCGATTTCAGGAGAGGTGCCAGGAACGAGGGTCTCACGAACGCCGTCTCCATCAAGGTCGACGAGTTCGTCTTCATCGAGGTCGAAGATGCGGTATTCTTGAGCGCGATATTCAAGCTGTAGACGCGTGTTGTCCCCGATCGGGCGGCGCAACCAGACAGCGCCACCTGCGACACGTTGTGAATACTCGCTGCTGAGGTAAAGTTGCTCTCTCCAGAAGACCTCACCACCAAGGGCGAGTCGTTTGCCGAGGAACCAAGGCTCCGTGAAGCCCATGAGGAAGTCTTTCGTACGTGTGCCGTAGCGGAGGTTGAAGTTGAACTTCTGGCCATCACCGCGTGGTGGGAAATTGTTCCAGTTGCCGATGTCGAAGTTGGCTTCTGAGAATGAGACGTAACCGAAGACGTTCTCAACCGAGGTGAACGCACCACCCACTTGGAAGGATCCTGTCTTGCCCTCAGCCACTTGAATGCTGAGATCTTTGTAGCCAGGCTGGCCTGTGTCTTCTGTGGTGATGTCGATGGAGCCTTGCTCGAAGAACTGCATGTTCTCCAGGATCTGCTTGCTCTTGCGCACTTTGACAGTGTCAAAGACTTCGCCAGGCTGGACTAGCAGTTCGCGACGAATGACCTCGTCCTTCGTCCACTCCATGCCGTTGATGTCGATCTTTCGGATGTTGCTCTGCTGACCTTCGCGGATGACATGATTTACGCGCACTCGGTTTGAGCCTAGTGTGTCAATGCGAGTCGAGACTCGCGAATCAGCGTAGCCTTTGTGACCGTAGAAGTCCTGGAGGGACTGAGCGTCTGCATCGATCGCTTTGGCGCTGTAAGTCTGGCCAGGCGCAAGTTTGAGTGCGGCGGCGAGCTCGGCATTGGAGAACCTCTTGTTCTCTCCGATGCGGATTTCAGAGATGGTGTAGAGCGGGCCTTCGTAGACGTAGAGGATGAGGTCGACGTAGTCGCTGCCAGCTTCTGTGCGGCGCAACTCTTGGCGTGTGACTTGGGCGTCCATGTAGCCGCGGTTGCGGTATTCGTTAGCCAGCTTGGACTTGTCGTCTTCCAGCATTAGGCCATCGACCTTGTTCTTGCCGGTGATGCGGCTCCAGATGCCGCGCTGTTTGGTCGTCATGACCTTGCGGAGTTCTTTGGACTCAATGGCCGTGTTTCCTTGGAAGAAGATCTTACGGAGCTTGTTAGATTGTCCTTCGACGATGCCGTAGATGACTTGGGTGAATCCTGTCTCACGGTCCACTGCGGTGCGGTAGGTGACGGAGACATCGCTGAATCCCTTCTCGCGATAGAGTTCCTCGATGTTGAACTTGCCTTCTAACAATTTCTCTTCATCGAGTGGCTGGCCGAGTTGGGCGTTGACCTCTTTGGCGAGTTCTTTGTTATCGAAACGATTCTGACCTTCGAACGCGATTGACCCCAGGGTGCCTGTAGCCATGACGGTCACGGTCAGCTCGACGGAGTCGCCTTTGAGTTCTGGGACGATATCGACGAACTCGACGATGCGACGCTCACGCAGATTGATGATGTCCTCTTGCTGATTCTCCGAGCTGAAGGGCACTCCCTCGCGGAGCTTCATGTTGGCTAGGATACGATTCCGATCGACCACTTCCGCGCCGAGATACTGGATATCAATCTTACGAATGATCTTACCCTCGGGAGTTTCGGCAGCCGCAAACTGAGCTTGTGCCGTAGCGGGTAAGATTACTGCCAGCGCGAAGGCCAGCGAGAGTTTGAAAAGTGCAATAGCAGCGCGGTTCATGAGGAAAGAGCTTCGTTTGTAAGTGGCTAGAGTGCGAAAGGGAATCGGGAGACGGGAGTTATTCTGAAAACAATAAATATTTCTTAAAATTCTTCAAGATGGAACTACCTAGCTCGCCTAAGGCGGAAGGCATAACGGGCTCACGGGGAAATCTCAAGAACGAAAGGCATCACCGGTGATAGGGCTCGCCTCTCATGACGGTGTGGACGCGATAAATTTGTTCTAATAAGACCACGAGAGCGAGTTCGTGCTGCAAAGTGAAGCCGCTGAGACCTAAAAGCAGATCCGCACGTTTGCGAATTTCTGCATTGTGGCCATCAGCACCTCCAATAAACAGTCGGACGCTTTTGACCGCATCGAGCTGCCACTGTTCAACTTTTGAAACGAATTCCATTGTGGTCAGGAGTTTGCCGCGTTCATCGAGCACGATATTGAGAACGCCCTCGCCTCTGGTGCCCATGAGGCTCGCGATCTCTGCGCTATCGCCACGCTTCATCAAGCGGTGATCGCAGGTGGTGTAGCGCTGGAGGCGCTTGAGATACTCGGCGGTGCCGGTCTTTGCGTAGGCCAGGGCGGGTTTGCCTATGGTGTAAATGTGCCACTTCATCCTCGCGCGAGCCTTCCATGTCATTCGGGGAGCGGCCAGCAGAGAATCAAGTGCTGGACGTGTGGTGCGCCATTATGATAGGAGATTAGAAATGACCACTTCTCCGTTCGTGCGTTCGTTGGTAGCTTTTCTTGGGATTACCGGATTCACCAATCAGCTTCTGGCTCAAGACGTTACCCTTGTTCGGCGTTTCTCCGCTTGGAATGATGCGGAGGCTTGGGATGACGGTGCTGCAGCAAGTGCTGGCAAGGCCTACGTCGTCGATACTGTGGGCCAAGATTTGACGAGTCCTCGTGCTTTCGGTCCTGTGTTTCGAGGAGACTCGCTTGATCTTCGCAGTGGTGGTAATCTCGATCTACGACACTTCGGTGGCTCGGCTAGCGTGGCGGATCTCATCTTGTCTGGAGGTGCCATCACGCATGGGGCCGGGCGGACCGTTGGTGTGGGTGGTCTTGATGAGGTGATCACGGTGACAGAGGATTCCCGGATGGTCGTCGTGCGTACGTCGCAGATCTTGGAGGTGCGTTCCAAACTCTCCGGTACCGGTGGTCTCACGGCTGCGGGGACCAGTGTTGAGCCGGGCGATCGAGCTACCATTGCTCTGTTAGGTGTGGGGACTGATTTCTCAGGCGATTGGACCGTTTCCAATGTGTCGCTGAATGCGGTGACGCCTGATTCCCTAGGGACGGGCAATGTGCTGATCACAGAAGGAACCCTAGACTTTGACTATCGCCACCACACGGCGACGGGATCATTGACCATTCAGGGAGCGGAAAGCCGACTCTTGTTAGACCAGAACATTGCTTTCGCTGAAGTCTTCTTTGGTCAAACGAAGCTTGAGGACGGTGTGCATTCATGGGCGTTCTTCGACGGCATCGGTGCGGGTGAGCAGATTCTCGATGGCGGCGGGCGCTTGATCATCGGCGATCAAGATTCCGATGACGACGGCATGCCGGACGTTCTGGAAACGGAGTTCTTTGGAGATCTTAGCAAGACGGCGGACGCTGATGAAGATGGGGACGGCCTAACCAATGCGGCGGAGATTCATGGAAACAGTGATCCGACGAAGGCGGATACCGATGGCGATGGTCTCGATGATGGCGCGGAGATCGCTGCAGGTTCAGACCCGAACGTGACGGATACCGATGGCGATGGCATTGATGATCGCGTTGAGGTGGAAACGGAGTTCACCAATCCACGTTCGGTCGATACCGATGGTGATACGGTGAGTGACGGTGATGAAATTGCTAATGGGACCAAGCCATTGCTCGCAGACACAGATTCCGATGGCTTTGACGATGGCACGGAGCTGGCGGCGGGTTCGGATGCGACCAATGCAGAAGACAAACCAAGCGGTAGCTTCATTCCTGCTCAGGTTGAGGTTGGGACGCCGGTTCTCTTGAATGTGATCTTTGACGGTGGCGATCCTATTGCCACCAAGGAGGCTAACATGGCTTTTAATACGGATGAGCCAGAAATCCTCTTTGTCACGACAGCGACGGATGGTGACTTGAAGGACCCGGTCACCGGTGAGGACTCGCAACAAGCGGTCGTGGGATTCTTCATGGATCCTCGGACACTGGAACAGACGCGAGATCCCTTTGTGATCTTAGGTAATCCGGACGGTGACTTGAAGCGTCTGGACGTGAAGTACAATCCCGTGTCGAAGCAGTATGTTGTTGTCAGTGCAGCACGGGGATATCGACCAAATACCCAGGACTTGCCTCTGATTGCGTTGGTGAATCCTAACAGTGTGGCTGGCGATGGTGATCCTGTGGCCAAGGCATTCGTCTATGACGGCCAATCGACGGTCAGCTACGACGACGTCGCGGTAGCGGTCAGTACGAACAACGGAAATATCTTGATCGTCGGTGAACACGACTTTGCTGGAGAGGGTGAAGGCGTCGTGGGAGCGATGTTTGATAAGGATGGGAACGTGCTTACTCCAGAGTTTACCCGGTTGGATCGCTTGCAAGCCGTCGGGGATGAGGACGATCCTGACGTGCTCTTTCTTCCTAACAATGATGTGTTTGTCTTTCTGGTGAATACTGATGGGGAAGGCGGAGACGACCTTTTAGATCGTATTACGGGTTCTGTCATCCAGGCGACTCCAGATGCAGATGGGAAGCTGTTGCTGGGTGAACAAGTCGTGCTTGGTGGTGATCGTCTCGGTGGCGTAGCGGAAGGTCATCCAGCTGCGATTGAGAATCCTTTTACCAATGAGTTGATTGGCGCATTCGACTACAACAATGGGGCTGATGGTGGCGACCTCTTCTCCTTTCAAGTAGGTGAGGCCCCTGCATTTGAACTGACTACGACGGGCGATCAGATTCCTTATTTGGAAGCTTCAGGCAACAATCCTTATCAACAGCGGCATCCACAACTTGCGGCTGATCCTAACAGTGGTGTCATCGTGGTGGGGCACCACGTGCGAGCAAGCGCTGCTGATCCTGCCTTGCCGAATGGCTATGCGCTTACTGTTCTGGGTCCCGATGGTGCGGTGCTGCCGGGACGTAGCGAACTTAACAATGGTTTCCATGCATTCCTCGAGAATGAAGACGCGACTAATAATGATGCGAATTGGACGAATGTGAAATACGATCCACTGAGCGATTCCTTCATTGTGGTCTTTGCCGACGATGCGAAGGAGACGAAGGTGGTGCGTTTTACTGTGGTGTCGAATCACTTGGAGCAGCCAAGCGAGCCTGAGCCTGCCGTTGCTCCTGATATTGTTAGCATTTCGCGGAATGATGCTGACATTGAGCTTGATTTCAAAACGGTAGCTGCTCAGGGGGATCATGAACTCCAGCAGAGCATGGATCTCACGGATTGGGTTCCTTCTGCTGACGCAGTGTTAACGGATGTTGGAGGAGGCGTGCTTCGTTTCACCACGCCAGTTGCTGCTGAGCCGTTCCTCTTCTACCGCGTCGGCGTAATGGCGGCTGAGTAAACTGCGCAACGCCTTGACGTTGACTGTCCTCTCAGGGAGGGTTCCTCCGTTATGGCGAAGTCTTCCAAAGTTAGTATTGGGGTGGATCTTGGTGGGACCAAGATGTATGCCGTCGTTCTGAATTCAGATGGCGAGATCATCGGATCAGCTCGGAATCCAAGCAAGGGCCATGAAGGTGCGAGCAAAGGGTTAAAGCGCATCGTGGAAACCGCTCGCGAGGCTTTGGCCAAAGCGGGTGCGAAGGATGCGAAGATCACTGGACTGGGCATTGGTTGTCCGGGCGTGGTCGATCTCGAGAAGGGCATTCTGAAGACGGCTCCGAACTTGGGCTGGAGTGATGTGCCTGTTCGCAAGGTTCTGAGCAAGGCCTTGGATTGTCCGGTGACTGTGTTGAATGATGTCGATGCGGGGACCTTCGGGGAATATCGATTTGGAGCGGGCAAGGGTGCGGGGTCTTTGTTAGGTGTGTTTCCTGGAACTGGGCTTGGTGGTGGCTTCATTTACCGAGGTCAGATTCTCCACGGCACGCGCTACAGTTGCATGGAGCTGGGGGATCTCCGTATCGGAGGATCTACTTTACTTCGTGGAGGGGACGAGTGGCCCACTCTGGAGGATCTCACGAGCCGGTTGGCCATTTCTTCTGCCATCACGGTCGAGGCTTATCGAGGGAAAGTGCCATCTATGGAAGGGCTTCCTATTAATATGATTAAGAGTAAGATGATTCTGAATGCCATCGCCACAGATGAAGTGGCTGTGGCCCAGATTCTTGATCAGGCCATTCATGTGCTCGGCACAGGATTGGCTGGAGTGGTGAGCTTGTTAGGTCCCGACGTGATTGTGTTGGGAGGTGGCTTGGTTGAGAAATTTCCTGAGCGTTACGCTTCGGGTCTCAGGAAGCGTCTGAAGCAGCTCGTGACGCCGGAGCTGACGGAGGACCTTAAGATTCGTCCTGCGAAGTTGGGCGATGATGCGGGAGCCTTGGGGGCGGCGGCTTACACGGGCGTGGAAAGGTAGAGTGGCGATGAGTTCAGAGGTAGGAGACTCCAGCCAGGAAAGTGTGGCACCCGTGCAGCGCGCGATGATCAATGTCGGCCCGAGTGCGGTCAGCATGATCGTGTTTGAGACGGAAGGGGACGCAGGTGGAGCCATGGAGGTGCTTGAGATGTTGGAGCAGCCGCTTCCCTTGGCTGAAGATATCTTTCGTGATGGGCTCCTTTCTCGCGGGACGATCGAGCGTTGTGTGAAGATCTTTGATCGATTTCGAAAGACTCTAGCGGAGTACGGGTTGGATGGCGGTATTGCTGTGGAGGCGGTGACGACGAACCTGCTTTCAGAAGCAGATAATTCCGAACTCTTGCTCAATCGTCTTCAAGTTGCATGCGGCATTGAGGCGCGTTCCCTGGATGATGGGGACATGACGCGTCTTGTTTATCTCTTCGTGGCGCGCATTCTTAAAGAGCAGCCGGAGCTTAAGAAATCGCAGATCCTGGCCATCCATGTAGGGCCTGGAAACACGCGCTTGATGCTGTTCAAGAAAGGCAGAATTGTTCAGTACAATAGCTATCGAATGGGAGCCTATCGGGTCGCGGATGCAGTCGAGCAGATGGCTTCAGATTCAGACACGCTGTTAGACGTGATCAAGACGCATGTGAATGGTAGCATTGGGCAGATTATCGGGGCCTACGCAGATGTAGACGTTGATGAAGTGCTTGTCATCGGGCATGAGATTCAGGCAGTGGCAAATAAGCTAGAGTCGAACTCGAGCCCGGTGATAAAGATAGACCGCAAAGCGCTGCGCCGGGAGGCAAAGCGGATTAGTGGGCGAAATGAAAAGTCACTAGCAGAGACTTACGCGCTGAATGCCTATGCCACGCGGCCGTTGCTAGCGGGTGTGGTGTGCTGTTTGGAAGTGGTTGGGAAGTTTGGCTTGTCGTCTCTCTGGGTCCCGAGCGGCCGTTTTGAGGAGCGTTTCCTTACGGGAGTGGCGGGTAGTGATTTCGCGGCTAAGCGGTTTGTTCATGAAGTGATCGGATCCGCCAAAGAGCTAGCTAAAAAGTATCAGGTAGATAAGGGTCACGGGCGTCATGTGGCGGAGCTTTCTGTTAGTCTTTTTTGATGAGTTGGCTGAATTGACAGATCTCCATCCTCAAGATCGGCTTTTGTTAGAAGTTGCTGGCATTGTGCATGAGGTCGGCGGGTTTATCAGTCGTCGCAGTCATCATAAGCATTCCTTATATATCATTAATAATAGTGAGATCTTTGGGTTGAACGATGAAGAAACGAATCTTGTCGCTTTGGTCTCTCGCTATCATCGGCATGCCTTGCCTCAATCGGATCATCCTTTCATGCGAGATCTCACTCGGGAAGGTCGGATTCGGGTCAGCAAGCTTGCCGCGCTCTTGAGAGTCGCAGATGCTTTGGACCGGGCGCACCAGCAGCAGCTTCAGATTCAAGGCGTGCGAGTGAAGAAAGGTCAGCTTCTTCTTAACGTTGGCAAGGTGGTTAACGTTAGCGTCGAGGGGTTGGCGATGCGTTCCAAAGGGGACTTGTTTGAGCAGGTCTTCGGCCTGGAAGTGGTGTTAGAGACTGGTTAGATCTGGATATCGCTTGCCAATGCTTGGCGCAGCCTCTTGGTTCCGAGATGGAAGTTCTTGTTGCCACCCTTTGTGATTCTGCAAACGACTACAACGGCAAGCTGTGCATGCTTGGCTGTTTCGACACTATTTGTGCTGGCCAAATGCCGGTCGTTCATCCGCAATGCTCCTTGGCGTTACGCATCTGCTTCCGGCCTGAGGATGAAGGCGAGCATCAGTTTAAGATCGCTTTTATCGATGATGATGGAAATGCCGTCATGCCTCCGTTTGAGCCGAAGATTCAAGTGGGCTTTCCGACTGACAATTATTTCATTACGCGGAATCTCGTTCTGAACATTCAGAGGCTCCAATTTAAGGCTCCTGGCCAGTACTCGATCGATGTTCAATCCGGCGATAAGATGCTCACCCGCATCCCGGTGAGAGTGATGTTGAATGAGCCCAAGCCTCAGATTACCTGATTTTTGACAAATCTGGATAGCCGGAAGATGTTCCGCGACACCCAAACCATTGCTCATGCGCGTATCTATCATTGCTCATCTTCTGCTGGCAGCTCTATGTCTCGGGCTCTCCGGCTGTTTCCTCGAAGAGACCTCAGCTGCTAATCCTGGAGATAAACCTGTTGTGAAAACGAAAGCCCCTGTTCTGACGGAAGGACGTGAGCTGGCCACCTTTGGTGCCGGTTGTTTCTGGTGCATCGAAGCAGTGATGGATCAGATTGAAGGTGTGGATGCCGCTGTTTCTGGCTACATGGGCGGACAGACGGAGAATCCCACTTACAAAGACATCTGTGGTGGGGACACTGGGCATGCTGAAGTGATCCAGGTCTTGTTTGATCCCAAGAAAGTCAGCTATGATAAACTGTTAAGTTACTTTTGGAAGGTGCATGATCCCACGACTTTGAATCGTCAGGGAAATGACGTCGGCACGCAGTACCGGTCCGTTGTCTTCTATCACAGTGACGAACAGAAAGCCAAGGCTGAAGCTCAGATCAAGAAGGTGAATGAATCCAAAGTCTTTGATGATCCTGTCGTGACAGAAGTGTCCAAGGTGGAGAAGTTCTATCCTGCAGAGGACTATCACCAAGATTACTATCGTTTGAACAAAGACAACCCGAGGGGCAATATCGGTTACTGTCGCTACAAGATTGCCCCGAAGCTCGATGAGTTAGGCCTTAAGAAGTAAGGCCGCGGGCGTTAAGATCTCTAGATCTTAAGTTGCGTTGGATTGCTTCCTGAATAGGAAATGAGGAAGAATATTCCTCATACGCACCATGTCTCTCAAATCGAATCTTGCTCCAAGTAAACCCAAACAGCGCTCCACCGCTGGACGGAGGCGCATTTGTTTCGAGGTCAATGCTGGGCCTGGAAGTGAAGTTGCTGTCGCCGGGAGCTTCAATGCTTGGAATCCGAAGTCGCATTCCTTGCGTCCCGCAGGTGAGAGTGGGCATTTCAAGCGTTTCGTCTACCTGCCTCCAGGAAACTACGAGTATAAGTTTGTCATCGATGGCTCCTGGAGCGCGGATCCGAACTGCCCTTCCTTTGCTTCGAATGACTTTGGGACACTAAACAGTGTCCTGGAAGTGACCCTGGCGAAATTAAGTAAGCGTTAGTCCTTGGTGGCTTATCCAAATCGGTAGCTGACGCCGAGCGATGCTTGTTGCAAGTGGCGGCGCGGTTTGCTAGCCCTTTGGAGTGAAGAATCCTCGAATCCTCATTGTCACGCCTGAGATCACCTACCTGCCGGATGGTATGGGGAATCTCGCTCAGAGGATGACCGCCAAGGCGGGGGGGCTGGCGGATGTGTCCGCGTCGTTGGTGGCTTCGCTCTTCGATCTCGGTGCGGATGTGCATGTGGCTCTGCCGAATTACCGGCGGATGTTTCACATGGACGTGTTCAACTTGGTGAACAATGAGCTGCGTCTCTATCATAATAAACTATCGGCGGATCGCATTCATCTCGCCGAGGACCGGATCTTTTATTACCGGGATCAAGTTTACAGCTCCTACGAGGAGGATAATACCCGCATCGCTCTGATCTTTCAGCGCGAGATTATTAATAACATCATCCATCATGTGCAGCCGGATCTCATTCACTGCAATGACTGGATGACGGGCCTGATTCCAGCAATGGCACGTAGGTTAGGCATTCCGTGCCTGTTTACGGTTCATAACATTCATACGGAGCGCGTCACGCTCAAGCAGATAGAGGACACCGGGATAGATGCTGCTGAGTTCTGGCAGAATTTGTACTATGATGAGCCGCCTGGCTCCTATGAGCATGCGCGGACGCAAGTGCCTGTAGACATGCTGGCTAGTGGGCTCTTTGCCTCACACTATATTAATTCAGTCAGTCCGACCTTCCTTCATGAGGTGGCAGAAGGGCGGCACGATTTCGTGCCGTCTCAGGTGCAGCATGAAATGGCTAACAAGCTGCATGCTGGTTGTGCGGTGGGTATTCTCAATGCTCCCGACGAGACTTACGACAGCTCCGCTGACAAAGCGTTGGCCCAGAATTTCACGTCTGAGACGCATGTCGAAGGCAAGCGTGCGAACAAGATCGAGTTCCAGAAGCGCATAGGCCTAGAGCCAAGTCCAGACGCGCCTCTCTTCTTCTGGCCGTCGCGTCTAGATCCGATGCAGAAGGGGTGCAGCTTGCTTACAGATATCCTCTTCCAGCTTGTCAGTGACTACGGAAATGAACATTTGCAGATTGCTGTGGTGGCCAATGGGCAGCACCAGGTTCATTTCCACGAAGTGGTTGGCATGCACCATTTGGAAGGGCGTGTGGCTCTAGCAGATTTCGATGAAGAGCTCTCAAGGTTGGGTCATGGAGCCTCTGATTTCATGCTCATGCCGTCGCTCTTTGAGCCTTGTGGTTTGCCGCAAATGGTAAGCGCGCTCTACGGAACGCTTCCTATCGTTCACGCAACTGGCGGTCTGCGAGATACGATCAGTCACCTTGATGTCGAGGGGAATGCCGGGAATGGCTTTTCGTTTGAGACGTATGGTTGTGACGGCTTTCGCTGGGCGATCGACCAGGCGATGGGTTTCTACCGTCTTCCCGCTGAAGAGAGGGCTGCCCAGATCACGCGTGTCATGGAGGATGCGAAGGAGCGTTTCAGTCACAAGGCGACGGCAAAGGCCTACTTCGATATTTACGAGCAGATGCTGCAGCGGCCACTTACGGAGAAGTCTGCTAGTTAGGCGTTGCTCGAATGTTCACTTCGTCGAGGCCACTCGATTGCTGAGTCAGAATGTGGGCGCTGGCTTGCGGGTAGTGTTCTGATAGTAGCTTGCGAGAGGCGCTGGTCGGCAAGACGCTGAGAGCAGAAGCAAGGGCGTCGGCTTCCATGCCTGTAGGGGCGGTCACGGAAACCGTGCGTCGAAATTCCAAACCAAGTCCGGAGTGTGGATCGACTAGGTGGCTGAAGGTGCGGCCATCAATTGTAAGTGATTGATAGAGGTCGCCGGAGGTGGCGACTGCTAAGTCGCGCAAGAGGCGGGTCGATGTGCTTCCTGCGGAATCAAGTTCTTGTGCTGCGATACGCCAGCCGTCAGTGCCAGGTGGTCGACCGATCACGCGTAGATCACCGCCGCCATCGACCAAGGCGATCGTGATCCCCCGAGATTTGAGAGTGTCAAGGGCCTCATCCACTCCGTAGCCTTTGGCGATACCGCCGAGGTCCAGTCGCATTTCTGGGCATTCTAGCTGCGCGCGATGCCTGTCATTGTCCAAAGTGAGATGTGAGTGCCCTGTTGCTTTTATAGCTTTCTCAAGTTGGTCTTTGGTTGGGAGTTTACCGTGGCGTTTGCAGGCGCGCCAGAGTCGGGTCAGTGGTCCCACCGTCATGTCAAAGGCACCGTTTGTTCGCTGCGCTAACGTTTGGCCGAAGGAGAGAACGGCTTCGAGATCAGGATGGAGTAGTTTCCAAAAGCCGCCGCCTGAGGACTTTGATAGACGCGATACTTCACTGGTCGCCACGTAGTCGCTCAGTGCAGCGTTGAGTGCGTTTAGCCGCTTGCTGACCGCAGCGAAGGCTTCTTTGGCTTTAGTCTCATTCTCCGTGTACAGAACCGTCCGAAACGTCGTGCCCATCGTGGGGTGTACGTGCTCGAAGCGGTTAAGCGCTGGGGCCTTTCCCGGCGAAATCTGCGGCGCGGCGAGACAGAGGCTACTCAGGCTGAGGAATCGCCTACGGTTCAGGCGTTTCATTGAGCGTGAAGGTGCCAGACATCATGGTGCCAGGAGGGAGGGCGTTTGGTAGGACGGCCGAGAACGTGCCGGTAGTGGAGGAAGCGAAGTTGAGAATGAACTGCACCAGGCTAAACGTATTTGCTAGACTTGATGGTAGTGCGAGGGTGGCGCGGGTTGGGCTGTTCAGAGTGTAGCTATAGTTCGTCACGTCACCCATGTCGCCGTTCTTCAGTGTCACCCTTGCGAAGCGCTCGCCCGAGAAGGCATACTTGATCCAGCTGGTTTGTGGAAAGCCTGAGAAGATGGTGATGGCCGCATCAAGCGTCTTTCCGTCTAGCTCTTCGGGAGGGAAGATGACGACTGGATACTTAACCTGTGTGAGTCTGAAGAATCCTGCTCCGGAATTCGCTATGATGTTAGTAAGGTCGAATGGGCTGACTGGGCTCGTGTCGCGGACGAAGGCGACTCGCTCGCTTGTCCACTGCTTGAGATCACGTGAGATGTGGATCCGGTAGTCTGTGCGATTCTCGAAATCGAGGTCGAGTTGATAGGTGTCTCCATTTCTTAGAATCTTGGGTTCCAGCTGGGAGACCTTTGGTAGGCCGTCGAGGTCTGGCTGAAACTCGGCGGCGGCGGTTCCTACTCGATCTATGGTGATCGTTTCGATCGTGATGGGTGTGAGAGGTCGATCTACTTGGTCGGTCTCGACCGTGGAGATAGCTGTAGCCACCTCGGTTCCCGAAACGACGCCCCCGAAGATGGTGTGTGCGTCCGCGAGTGTCGGCGCGGTAGCTACGGTGATGAAGAATTGACTACCATTGCTGTTAGGGCCGGTATTGGCCATGGCGAGAACGAACGGGCTTTCGAATGTCCGAGAGGGATGGAATTCATCCTGGAAGTTGTAGCCAGGGCCGTCCTCATCTTTGCCGGTGGGAGATCCGGTCTGGATGAGGAAATCTGTTAGAACTTTGTGGAAGACGGTGCCGTCATAGAAGCCGCCTTCAAAGACTTTGCCGGTCGCAGGGTCGATGGCTTGCTGGCTGCCCTCGATCAACCCCACAAAGTTAGAGACGGCGAGAGGTGCCTCGTTCGGATAGAGCTCCACTCGTATCGTGCCTTCTGAAGTGGCGATGTCAGCAAAGAGCCCATCCTGTCCCCAGGTCGAAGCCAGAGTAGAAGCGATGGCGAGAGCGATGAGGAGGGGGCGCATGATTTTATTTAAAAAAAGGAGAGATCAGAATGGACCACGAAATGTTAGCAGGCGCAACTCCACTGGTTTCTGCAGAGACGTCACTGCACTTCTGCCGTGGCATTCCTTTGAAGCCTGATTAGGGTCTTAGGTATGTCTTTGCGAGCGTTGTTCTTTCTAGTGCCACTGGTGACTTTGAGGCTTTTGAGTAGTGTTATGGCGGTGGGTGAATCAGCCGCTCCTAAGCCGGATTCACCCGCAGATCCGAATGGGATCTATTTCCAATTTGCAATCTATTACACGCCCAAGGCGAAGGTGGCGCCACTGAAGGAAGCAACACGTCTCTTCGACCAAGATTTCGCCAGTAGGCTGACGTATCGCGCTGGGGTCGTAAAGCTAACTGAGGGTGCCTATGTCGAGTTTCAGGAAGTGAAGCCCAAGGAGTATCCGCCTCCCAAGGTAGACTATCTCGAACGAAAGGGCTTCGGGCTCACCGCTGCACAGAGGACCGGCGTGCAAGCCTCTGAAACCGTTCTGGTGCTTCACTTCTTCGTCGTGAAGCCGAAGAACTATGACTACCTCGTGGCTGCAAACGAACTGGCCCTCGCGGTTGCTACAGCCACGGGCGGCCTCGTTTGGGATGAAGAAACCCGCGAACTCTTCTCTGTTGAAGGCTGGCGTAATATTCGATTGCCGGTCGAAAGCTTCGTCTTCGCCAACACCAGCATGCATGCCTATCAGTTGCCTTCGAAGAACTACCGCACAGTGTCCTTTGGGATGCGCAAGCTAGGAGCTCCAGACCTCATGCTCACCGAGTTCTCGATGCCCTTCTGGGATCCGATGGGCGAGATGATGCGCTTCCTTGTCTACCAGACTGCCTCGGCAGGACCGCTCAATGCCAAGCGAGCATGGACCAGTCAGGAAATGAAGACGCATCTCAAACTGGAGGCTCCCGTTAAAGAGGTGCCCCCGCTCAAGCTCATTCCTGCGCCTGTAGAAGAGGGAGATCCGAGGAACGAGCTTCTCACGGTCGATTTCTTGGAGTATCCTGGGAAAACTTACGAAGAGAAACAGGCTTATGCCATTGATCGATTCTTTCGACCGAATGGAGGCCTTATGAAGGTCTGGCGTAAGCGGGAAAAGCTTATGGAATTGAGCGATAAAGCCCGGGAAACTCTCAAGTCTAAGAAAGCTCACCTAGAATCAGGTCTAGCCAAGAATGAGCAGATTCTCGTGAAAGCCTTTCATGAAGACGCCTACATTTGGGTCCGAGTGAAAGAATGGGAAGGAACACAACTTAGTGGTGAAGAGATCCCCGATGTGGATCCTCAAAAGCCAGCTACAAAGCTAACTGGCAAGACTGTGCAGATCTTAGTCGATCAGGTATTCGATTACCTGCACATTCACCCGGATGGGCGGGAAGAGGGAAACGAGACCACCAAGTTCATCCAAAGCCTTCAGAAGAACTAGAATGGTGCCAGGGATGTTTCATTTCTGATCTGCTGAACATTCTCATTTGTGAAAGGTCTAGTTATCAAAGGAGACTAGTAATTTGAGACGGCTTTTGTTACCTGAAGTCCTTGTATGCAAGGACTTGTGGGGCTTCTAAATGCTGGATTTATTCAAAGGCCTCGCGATTTAAGGGCTTGACTGAGGAGTCTGAATGCCTTAGTTCGTGGATGAGGTTGCTCTTCTATGGGGCGGCTTCATTGGGCCGTAGTGATCCGGATTATTCTGGGTCGCATCGGTTCACTTGCAATCACAACCCAGAAACTAGAAATATCCTCACCAAACCAACCCTTAAGGTTAACCTATCTATGAGTATGACATCGAAAGTTAGTATCCCAGGGGATCGGGAGACACGAGGAGGTCTGAGTCGAGGGAGTAGTTCGATGAGAGGACTTCTCCTGGTGGCTCTTTCCGGCCTCTTTGCGGCGACCGCCGCACTCGCGACTCCCGCCCTCACGGCTCCTGTCGGCATCTTGCCAGCTGGTGCTTCGACAGCAGACATCGCCACACTCGGCACTCAAAGCGTCGAGTTTAAATGGAACCGCGGCAACCTTGGTAAAGGCAAAGTCCGTGATTTCACAATTTCCGTGGGTTCTTTGATCGGCTCAAACGAGATTGCAGCGAGTGCTGTGATCCCAGCCGTTGATGGTGATCCAATCACCACAAATTACGCAACAACTCTTACGGTCCCAGCAAACGGCGGTCAGCGCATGTTTGTTCGTTTGAGCTACAATGAGATTGTTGACAGTGTCGACGTTCTTAAGCACATCGATTATGTGATCAACGGAGCTATCTCCGATTTGGTTGATGGAAATGAACACTTCGTTTATTCTCCTAAGCCGGGCACTGCGCTCACTCTTCGTGACGTTGATGGCTGCAAAGCGCCACCAATGGTCCAATTCGATTGGGCTCTTGCTCGTGAGCGATTTGATCGCTGATGACAACAAAGCTCCTACCAATTGGTGGTTCTACCTTGGAACAGCTGCGAACAATCGCGCTTATTTCAACAGTGGTATCATTACTCCAGAGCAGCGTTCAGTGACGATCGCAAACGTGCCAACAAATGGTCAGGCGCTTATCGCGACTCTTTGGTGGAGACTCTCGGATACAGGCGCATGGTCGAGCAGCACGTTCAACTATTCCACGCCGACAATTCCTGCTATTTCTAACCCAAATGCCGGTGGTACTCTTTCCGGAACGGTTGGAAATCTTGAGCTCAATCCTAACGGCCTTCCAGTAGCTTACTGGTGGGTATATGCAGGTCCTGAGCGTCAGAGTGTTTCATACCTAAGTCAGGGTAAAGCAATTGCTGATCCTTCTACGGCAGCAACGGCGCTTCAAGCGTTCACCAACTTCCCTGATGATGGTTCTAACGTGTTCGTGACCCTCTTCTGGCGTCTTGAAGGAGATACTGCTCAGCAGTGGAAGTGTCGTGAGTACGTCTACAAAGCTTCTAGTGGTCCATCGATCACTGTCCCAGCTGTAGATGCAGTGTTACCAATCGATCTGTCTGACCCTGATGATTCAGGTGACGCAGAGGTCAAAGAGCGTGTTGCTTGGGTTGATAATGGTACTACCGCTGTTCGTTGGCAGGTGGTATTGAATCACTCTGGTGATCCAAATGACGACGGTGTGTGGCAAGGTGGCCAACTTCCTGGCACCGCCCGTGAAGAGTTCATTCCTAAGAGCAGCATCACCACTGATGGTGGAACAGTTTATGTTGTTCTCCGCTACGCAGTGAACGGTGGATTGGCTGAAGAGTTCTTTGATGGCTCCACAGTTGCTTCATACAAGACTCAGAAGGCTCCTTATCTCACAGCTCCAGGCTCGATCACTAAGTGCACTGCGTCAGGTCTTGGTAACGAGGCCACGTTTGAGTGGACTGATGGTAACTTCCCGAATCTTGCAGGTTACTGGGTTTATGTCGGTAGTGCTCGAGGCGAGAGGAACTATCTAAACACTGGTGCTATTGGCACAGGTCAGACGAGCCGCACGATCAAGAATCTTCCTACAGACGGAAGCGCTGTTTGGGTGCGTCTTTGGTATC
This sequence comes from Caprella mutica, assembly GCA_947561585.1. Classification (NCBI taxonomy): domain Eukaryota; kingdom Metazoa; phylum Arthropoda; class Malacostraca; order Amphipoda; family Caprellidae; genus Caprella; species Caprella mutica. The sequence continues at coordinate 17,314 of CANNZV010002051.1, read as the reverse complement.
TCGTAAGCACGACTACTAATAACACGTCTGACAACGATCCTGGTGATAGCACCACGGGTGGAACAACGACCACGACGAACAACTATCAAAGTCGCGACTTTAAGTTCACAAACCCGAATTGCCCTGAGATTACTTCTCCTGGCTTTGGTGCAACGATCGACGGCATCGATACGACTGTAGCGATTGCTGATCGTGGTGTTAACCTTCGCAACGTTTGGGTGACGGTTTCTTCTTCTGCTCCATCTGGCGGAAGTGATAAGAATCCAAATCCTGGTTCGTCCGACATCGATAGCAGTGGCCTTCTGCCTGCTAATACGGATGAATTCACGATCCGTAACCTCCCTGTGGATGGTAGTTCAGTCTACGTCACTCTTTGGTGGCTGAAGATCGCTGATCCAGGAACGACTGTTGGTTGGGACTACAGGACATATTCTTATGTGTCTTCAAGTGCCACACCTCCTGCACTCACAAGTCCTGATACCGGCGCAGAGTTTAATACGAACGCTGCTACGACCTTCGAATGGAAATCTAACGACACCGTGGTCTCTGGCTGGTGGTTGTATGTAGGTTCCGAAGATGGCAAGTCAGATCGTCATAACTCAGGCTTCCTCGCTCCTAGCGATTTGGATTCCTTGGTAGATCCTGGTCTTCCATTCGGTAACAACTTCGTTCGCCTCTGGTATCTTGACCAGTTTGGTAATTGGAAGTTTGTTCCTTACACGATCGATAACAAAGCTGGTGGTAGCACTGGCGGCGGCGGTCCTACAGGTCCTACAGGTCCATCAAATGAAACTGATTCCAACGGTAACAATAACGGCCTTTAAGGGTAGTTACTTAAGCAATTAGTTTAACAATTCCGAGCGGCCAGCAGTTATCTGCTGGCCGCTTTCGTCTGTACTGGTAGCGGCAATATTTGGAGGAACGGCACGCAGGCCTCAAGTCACTTTGCAGAGGTGCAATCAGCTAAGTTTGATCTTCAGTGGATTAAGGAAGGGATAAAGAGTGAAATCCACTGAGCCTACCAGAAGCCCACAGCCCACGGCTAGCGTTACCTGGCGGGAAGCCGGTTTTGAAACAGAAGCAATCTCTCGTTCGGCGCTTTCTTAGACCTTCGTGGCCCCCTAAAAAAGAGATCGAGGCATTTAAGCAAGATCCCTCTTAGGATCATTATCTTCGATTCGTCGACCGATGGCCGGCTCTGCTCAAAGCATTGCTGCCATCAAAAAGAAGGAACTTTTCTCGAACATGCGTAGCACCAGTCCCTCCTTTGGCTTGCTCTCGTTCGCTCCGCCAGATTCCTCAGGCATGGTTTTGGAGAGCGGGCCGTATCGGAAGTATGTTATTGAACCCCATCGCTGGAACATGCATTCGATCAATTCACGCGTGAATTGATCGAAGACGATTTGATATCCAATAGAAACGACAGCATGTCGGTAGTATCAGGATCCAATCGATTGGTTAAAACAAACTCGGGGATGTCCGATAGATCGCTAGAAATGGTGGACGGTTGTTAGAGGTTTGCACATTGAGCTGTGCTTGTCAAGAAATATGTTGATGTTAGTTTTTCTTGCGGTGTGCAGATCATTCGGCAATTGCTTGCTCGTTCCGCCGGAGGATAGGGCAATGCTGGGAAGCAATCTGAGCGCCGCGCGGTCCCTACGTTGCAGGGGAGGTGGCGAGTCCGTTCGCCACCTCTCTTCGCTTTTCCTCCCTGCAATGTTGCAGGAAGGCGATAAATCCATCCTTCGCATACTGGCGATTCTCAATCGAATAGGGCCATGTTAGTCTACGTTCAATGCTTGGACCAGTTTATCGAGGTCTTTGTAGCCGTGGATTCTTCGAAACGTGCTTTGCGTGTAAACCAGTCCGGCGGCCAAGTAGCGATCTGCCATAGTCTCTTTCTCTCCCTTCGTGGCTGTTCGCCAGCGGTGCACCCGGCTCATTCGTCGCCGTATGTTCAGTATGGAGTTCTCGATGAAGTTGGTGCTCAGTAGGCTTCGATTGAGCGTTGCGGGGACTCCAAGGCTTTGGAGGGCTGTGAGTGCTTCTTCTCCTGCTTCGTGGAGGCTGGCTAAGGCGGCGCTGTTCTTGTCCTCGAGGAGTTCGCTGATGGCTTTGTAGGCTTCGTGGGAGGCTTGCTTGCCTTCAGCTTTGCGGAGTTGGCTGAAGAGTCGTGTCAGTTCTCCGTGATCGCGCTTGGAGAGGTAACCACGGAGGTTGCGCTCTTTGTGGATTTGACAGCGTTGGATCAGGGTGGTGGGGTAGTTGTGTCAGGAGAGCTTTCTCCAAGGCATCAGAGCCATCGAGGACAGCGAGGAAACGCTTGGCAGCACTTTTAAGGCCTCGTTTGCGCAGCTCTTGAGGAGGTCGTTGACCACTTCGAAGCTTTCGCTGCTGCCGACGTTGAAGTCTAACATGTGCTTGTTGCCTTCGGAGTCGATTCCGAGGGCGACGATGGCCGTTTGCTCACGACTCAGATGAACGCCGTCTAGCATGATAACTAAGTAGCCTTCTTCTTTGAGTGGGTTTGACCGAAACTCGGCGAGTTTCTCTGCCGAGCGTTCGGCCCATTGTTCTGAAATCGTACTTTTGCTGACAGTATTGCCACTTAGGCGCTCTGCTCCACGGGTGCTGACGCCTTCGAGGAGGAGGTGTGCGATATCCTCTCGAAGGTTAGTGACCTGGCGGGCGGCTTGATAGCTTTTGAGCTCAACTTCTTCTTCGATACCATCCTCACTTTGACGGCGGACACGTGGGCGGCGGAGACGTTCTTTCCTACCATCGATGTAGCAAATGCCTTGCTCGCTGCCCGCTCTTCGGTTGCATGAGGCGCGTTCGCGGGCATGAGATGGGCCGCAGAGTTCGCTCACTTCCTGCTGCATCAGCTCGAAGAGGGCGAGTCGAACGGATCCTCGGACATATTCGTTGAAGATATCTGAGGTTTGCTCGGAATCAGACTGGAGAAATCGTTCTTGGAGTGTTTCGATGGTCAGGGATGGTTGGTTTTTTCTGAATTAGGTGCCCCTGCCTGTAGCAAGGGGCGCCAACCATCCACCATTTCTATTTTAACGATCTACTGGACGTCTCCTTCTATTCCTCTTGCGTGCCATTGAACTACTTGGATTCTCCGGCTGGGATTGTTCAATCTACCTAGCGGGTGCCTCTCGATTCTTTAGCGCTCGATCAGATTCATCGTGCTACGGTCACGGATCCTGAGACCATGACGCCCCTGATCTAGCAGACTTCGCAAGCTAGCCGGAACACATTTGCCTACTGTATGGTGTTGGTGATCGCCCAGATGAAAGTTTCGCCTCAAATTGCATTATGGCGAGGCGCATGGCAGTGCTCGCGAATGTTATCGATCAAGGTGCTGTTGCTCTCATTCGCGATCTCAAACCTCAAACGTTGAGGCATGTTAGATGAAATGTTTGTCATCTGGGGTGGCGAATTTGGAAGAACCTCGATGTCCCAAGGTTCTGGACGTGACCTTCGTACCAAGTCTGGGATCAATGTCATAGTTGGAGGTGGTGTTCGTCCCGGGATCACTTACGGGGAAACAGACCTCTTTGGCTATACCTATGCCGAGGGTCCTTTCCATGTGCATGACTTTCACTCCACGGCTTTGCGCCTGCTAGGCATTCAACACAAGGAGCTGACTTACGAATACAAAAGTCGAAACTTCCGTCTCACCGACGTGGACGGTCACGCGGTGAATAAGATTCTAGTGTGATTGTCTATTGAGGGGGCTCCTCAATTATCTTTGGTAGGCTGTAGCCAGGATGCTCATTGCCAGAGAGTCTGAGGAAGAAGGCGCGGTCCCCCAGGAAGAGTGGCGTTGATTCTACGTTGGGTAGTTCTGGTCCAATCTTCGTCCAGTACTGGAGGCCATCACCAGCATTGAGAAGGAAGTAGCTCTCATAGCTAAGATTGCCGGCTTGGAGATCACCTTGCCAGAGTTGGACTTGATCAGCGGTTTCTGGATCTCTGCTTCCGATGAAGCCATCACTCAACAGGAAGTAACGCGTGCTAAAGTCCATGTCCACCGGGCGCGGCGCCGCTAGAAGATTGTAGCCAGTGACTAAGGGTTGCGCGAAACCGCTAGCACGGACGTTGCCTGTGAGTAGCAGAGAGACAGGCTCTACACCTGCTGGCCGTTTGATGAAGCTGCCCACGCCTGGAGGAATGATTCGATCGTCCGAAGAAGTCAGCGTGTCGTCTGCTTGAGCGACCCACTGGTGGTAGCCTTCGGCTTGGAGGAGGAAGTAGACTTCGTAGTCGGTGCCGTTGAAGAAGAGCACTTGGTCAGCTAGCTCGGGATCGGTATTGCCGATGAAGCTGTCTTTGGCGTAAACGTCTCCAAGTGTCCAGTGACGGCGGATGATCACTTCTGCACCTAACCAATTCGTATCGTCCGGGCGAGCGCTTAAGGTGTTATGAGGGGCACTCCAATCTAGGGCAATGAGACCGTTGGCCGTCGCTCCCAAATCCACGTCCACTCGATGCCCTTCGAGTGATCCGGACGTGATCTCTAGGTAGTGAACATGATCATCAGAAATATTTCTTAACGCATTAGCGGCGTTGAGTGTGATTCCTTCTTCCGTCCACGTTGCCAATGTCGCACTGATGATCGCAGGTTGGTTGAGGCTGATGCCGTGGGTCTGATAGCCTTCACGGAGCGTTGTCTCCATCCAGCCTTGAGTTGGTGTGGTTGACTCATAGTTCCATCCGTAGTTCGTGATGCGTAGTCTCACGAAACCACGATCTGTTGGCGCGACATTTGTGTGTGTCACATGCTCGCGACCGTAGCCTGATTCAGTGATCACACTGTCCACGTCGGCGCTCCAGGTGATCATGTCTTGGCTATGTTCTAAGACATAGCGAATGTCTCCCAAGCGGGCAGGCCTCTCATAGCTTACGCTCATCATGCCTTCCTCGGGAGTCAGTTGCAGAACTTGATCAGCGTTTGCTTCATAAGGATTGCGGCCCAGTGCGTATTCAGTGCTGAGGTCGTAGGCGTCTGCATCGGCGTTTGCGCTCGCGGTGACTTGCTGGTTCTCAATGAGCCCGTTCGAATCGACGGAAACTTGCATGGCCGTTTGGAAGACTTCACCAGGGCCGAAGACTTCGATCTCTGCCAGGGCTAAGTAGTTTGCGCCGGACAATTGCACGCGGACGTAGCGTCCCGCACGATTCACATTGACCCGTTGGGTGGATGCAGGAGCGGTGGTGAAGGCGAAATTGCTCACGCCTGATTGGGCGATCGTCGCCGCTAGGTCCGTAGAGCTGAAAGGAGCATCGCTCACGAAGACGTGGTAGCTGCCTAACCACTCATCGCCACAGCAGTCGGTCCTGTTCCACACATTGATGTGATTGATATCTTGCACGCTTCCGAGGTCGATCTCCCACCAAGCATTTAGATCAAGCTCAGTGTGCGTGACACTACCATTACGCCAATCACCGTCTGTGTTCCCATCATTGGCGAGGTCCGCGGTGAACGCGGTGCCAAACACGCTGGACTGCGTGGCTGTGGTTCCAAATTCTGTGGCGAGATTGACGTAGGATGTGGTGTCATCGAGAGCCTGCACCGTTACGTCTTTGTAGAACTCGTCGAAAGCGTCATCTGAGGTGCTCCAGCCTTCGGGTAGAAGACGAATGGCCCACAAGTGACCATCGCCAAGCCTTGAATCACTGGCGACGCCAAGCGTGAAGACTTCGTTTCCGAAGCCTGGTTCAATCGTGCGCACTTCAGTGGCGATGGTGCTGTAGCCGTTGTTTACATCGTGAAGCCAGAGGCCAATCTCGCTCCGCACGGTAGCCTCGTATTCCACCAGGACGGTCGTTGTGCCAGCAGCTTGAACGATGGCTGGTGCTTGCAGACTGACAAAGGCATCGCGTGTGGGCCCGCCGCCTCCTGTCGCTCGCTCTGCACTAGCGTCGGCGTATCTTGCGTCTAAGGCCTCTTCTGACGTGGACCAGTCTAGGGGGAGCAGACGTAGCGCCCAGATGTAGTTGGATCCGACTCGGGCATCTGGAAGCACCGGTAAGTTGAAAGTGTGAGTGCCGAAGCCGCGTTGAACGACAGTGCTTCCTTGTACAATGCTGAAGTAGCCGTTGTCTATGTCGTGAAGCCAGACACGTAGTTCACGAGGCTCAGTGACCTCATAAGGTACTTCTAGGGTCACAGATCCTGGGCTCGTCACGAGCGCTGGAAAATTGATTCCGCCTAACTGATCGCTCGTTGGATCACCGCCACCACCACTAGAGCCTGTCTGCACGGTGGCCTCGATATAATCGACGCTTAGAAGGTCGTCAGCTGTCGTCCAGCCCTGCGGGAGCAAACGAATGACCCATAGATAACCATCGCCGGCGCGAGCGTCGCCGTCGATACTTAAGTTGAAAGTGTGCGATCCAACGCCTGGCGTGAGTGTCAGGTTGTCTGTCGCCACGGTGCGCCAGCCATCATTTGAATCTTGGAGCCAGATCCAGAGTTCATGGGCCTGAGTGGATTCGTAATCAATCGTAGCGACGACATCCGCGCCTTGTTGGGTGATGGATGGTGCTATGAAGTTTGTTAGGAGATCATTCTCAGCTACGTTGACCGTATTGACAGTCCAGGTGAAGCCAATGGAGTCTGTGCCGCCAAGTTGGTCATCCACGGTGATGGTCACGTTGAAAGTGCCAGCTGTAGTCGCTGTGCCAGAGATGGTGCCGTTATTCTGATTGATGGCTAAACCGCCGGGCAGGCTTGTTGCCGTGAAGAGGAGTGTGTCGTTGTTCGGATCACTTGCTGTGACAAGGAGATTGACGGCGTCATTCTGGTCGTTGGTTTGATTGCCTGGGCTGGTCAAAGATGGAGCGCTATTGCTCGGGGCGGTTGGTTCGTCGCCGTCGATCTGTTGCAGGTAAGCGACCAACTGGTTCAGCTCCGTCGGCGTGACGCTGACATTCGTGTGTGCGGTGATGGAATCTGCAAGGGTGGGCGCAGAGCCATCATGAAGGAACGGAGCGCCATTCCATAAGCCTCGCAAGGTAGGCGTGTCGATGCCTGTCAATGAAGCTCCTAGGCGGCCTCCGCTGGTGGACTTGAGGGTACCCACGTCGTGCAAGTTGTTCGGAGCACTATCAGTGAAGTTAGACCCGGAGTGACACTCGGCGCAGTTCTTGGCGCGGAAGACGTCCTTGCCTTGCGCGGCTTCTGTGGTGAGATCGCCGTTCTCTTGAACGTAGGGGCTGTCTTGGGTTGTATTGAGGGAGGAGATGTAGGCTGCGAGGGCATCGAGGTCTGCACTTCGTGCCGCGTTGGGCGAACCTAGTGGCGGATGAGGATTGCCGCTGATCAAACCGGTGCCTTCGGCAAATCCACGGATCTGATTCTCGAAGTCTTGGATTTCATCGAAGTTCGCTGACCAGTGGAGCGGCCCATGACCTGCGCCTCCCCTTCCTTGTAGATCGATCGTGTTGCGCAAGCCTTCGCCAAGTCCGGTGAAGTCCCACACGCGCCCATCGTGGTCGCCATCGTTGTGACATGCGGCACAGGACATGTAGTCTTCACGGGCCAAACGATTGTCGCGCGCATCATAGAAGAGCTGTTTGCCTAACAGAACCTGTGTCGAGAGCGTCTCGGAAGCCACGGCATTGTAGACAGCACCATTGGTGACGATGTTTGCTCCTTCGTCTACAACAGCACTCACATCATGCGAAGACACGGTGCGGCTCATGAAGTTGTGGACGTAAAGTGTCTTGCCATCCTGTGAAAGAGCGAGGCCTTGCGGTGCTCGAGCGGTGTCGAAGCGGAAGAGCTCTTGCTGTCCATAGGCATCAATCACGGCCACTTCACGATTGCCTTCGAGTGCTACGAAGACGTAGAGGCCATTGGGTCCAAACAAGGAGGTGCTCGCGATCGATGCGTCATCGTGATCCACGCGAGCGTCCATGTCTTCGGACTCGCCTGCCAGATCAATGCGTGAACTGATTGAGCGTACGGTGTTATCGTGATCCAGATTGCGCCCATCTCGTAGAGTGCCGCGGAGGATGTTGTCCTTCTTCGATGGCAGCCAAGCCATGTCACCCGCTGGCGAGAGGCATGCTGGTCCCAGGTAGTTCGGAATGCCACGACCTCCACCACCGGAGTCTGGCTCATTGCTGTGACCTAACATAATGGTGTTGGTGAGTGCGAATGGAGCAGCGTCGAGAACGAGAAGTTCGCCGCCTGCACTGCTCACATCGGGATTGGCTGTTCCCTCACCCGGTACAGGAGGGGAAATGAAGCGGGACACGTAGATCTTGGCACCATTGGCAGAGACTGAAATGTGTCGAGGATTGGGGCCCACGTCGATCTGGCTGAGGATTGCTCCAGTGCTGGCATTCAGTTGAGCCACTTTGCCGGATCCTTCCAAACTGACATAGGCGAGGGAGCCGTTCACTGCGATGCCGTGTGGCTGAGTGCCACGCCCAAGTGGGATGGGGCTGATTGATTGCAGATCGTTTGTCCGAATGCGAGACAAAGAGCCCGCATGTTTGTTTGTGACCCAAACTTGATTGCCATTGGCGGCAAGTGCGAGACTGCGTGGCGACGGGCCCACGGCGATCTCCGCTAGCTTGGCATTGGTCACCGCATCAAAGACGCTAACCGTGTCATTGTCAGGATTGACATTCCAGACGCGATCGTTGTCTGCGCGCTCCTCATAGATCACGCTTTGTGAAACGCTGGGGAGTTCGGCGGTTAGCTGTGGATAGATGTTCTGCACGAAGCTGGTGCTCACTTCCACGCCCGAGTCATCTGTAGCCGTGAAGGTGACTGCGTAGCGCCCTGGCAGTGTGTAGGTATGGCTCACACTTTGTGAGCTGGAGTAAGCCGTGTCACTGCCACCGTCGCCGAAGTTCCATTTGTAGAGAGGATTCGTGCCGCCAGTGGGCGAAGCGGTGAAACTGACGGCATCGCCGCTTTGTGACGGGCTTGGGGTGATATTTGGAATCGTTAATCCTGCGTTGATCGTCCAATTGAAACTCGCAGAATCTAGGCCGCCGTTTCCGTCAGAAACAGTAATCGTGACTGGTCCTGAGCCTACAGTGCTCACCGTGCCTGTGATACTGCCGGTGTTTCCGTTGATGCTTAGTCCGTTGGGAAGTCCGTTGGCCGAATAGTTTAAGGCGTTATTGTCAGGATCCGAGGCGCTGATCTGAAGAGTGACACTTTGCCCGATGGTGTGGGCTTGGTCAGGAATGGAAGCGACTACCGGTGGCGCATTTGGCAATGGCTCGCCAGTCATGAGGACGTCGTCGATGACAAGAGTAGTCTGCTCAGAAGTGGTCGTCTTCTTGCTGTTGAATGCTCCTATGATCAAGGTGTGTGATCCTGCGGCCAGTTGCCCGAGATTGACACTAGCGGATTGCCATCCTGTGGTGGTGGGCGTGCCATCGGTTAGCTGGGCTAGGTAGTCGTTGCCGCCTTGGCCTTGTAGAGTGCCATCTAGTGATACGAGAATCTGACTAGCTTCGTCGGGCTCGTAGTCTACGGGTTGGTCTAGTTTGAAGCGCAATTGTAGTTCGACGTCTTGGTCTTCGGGCAAGGTGAAGGGAAGTCGCCATCCGCCTGACATATTTACGATGTCAGCTTCGTCGATACCTCCTACGACTACTCTCAAGCCACCGGTGCCTTCGAACCCGGCTGATGCGATGCGGGATCCTGATGCGTAGGTCGGTTGCGCGGTACCTCGGAAAGCGTCATCGATATAGGCAAATCCGTTTGTATTGGTGTCAAAGTTAGCTTCTAGAACTCTCTCTCCAAGGACGCGCCAGTTGAATGAGACTTGGGTGGACTCGCCGACGGTATCTTGTGCTGTGACACTGACATTGTAGTTTCCAATAGCGCTGAGAGGGAGGGTTCCCGTGATGACTCCTGTGTTGGAGTTCAGTGACAAGCCTGCCGGTAGATTGACCGCCGTCCAGGTGAGGGCTCCAGTGCCACCAGTCGCTCCGATAGCCAGGTTGACGGAGTCACTTGCAAAGTCCGTTTGATCCGTCGGTTGGGCGACTTGGACACCGCCGGTTGAGAAGCGGAGATAGACGTCGCTGGCTGATGTGTCCGGAACCCAGATCTGACGAGCGGGAGACCCTGCGGGAAATCCTTTGGAGGATGCAGGTACGCCGCCTTTGTCCGTAGCATTGGCCCAACCACTGTCATTGAAGCCAGGTTGGTTCCAATTGGCTGAAGCGGTTGTTGAGACTTTCCATTGGTCGTTAGTCACGATGCGTTCGCCATTGATCATGAAATCTCCAAGAGCAGTGCCCGCTCCGCCAGTGTTGCAGGCGCGGATAGCGATTACGGAGTTCGAACCGGTTGAGAAGGTTGAATGATAGGCGCGATTCCATTCGGTGCCGATGGAGACTAACTTTCCGTCGATAAATAGTTCGAAGACGTCATCTACAATAACTGCAGCGGTGCTGGCCGGATTACTATGGCGTAGATTCTTTTCAGGGATGACTTGTTTAGCCACACCTGGTCCTGACCAGCTTAGTTTGATGACAGCTCCTACGCCGCTTTCGTAATAGTCTAGGCTGATTGGGACTGGAACACCTGCCGTGAGGCTGATGGTGCCTGTGTCTTCCGTGGGGCCATGGTTGGTCCAGTTGTCTACCAACGACTGTCCATTCACGGTGAGGCGGACCCCGTCATCTGAGAGCGTGTAGAAAGTGTAAGTGCCAGTGGTGTCAGGCACAACCCAGCCATCCCAACGAATGGAGAAGTTGTCGTTGCCCAGCTCAGCCGTATTCGGGCTCAGGGCGCCGTAGTTGAAGTCAATCTTGTGATCGATACGCTCAAAGCGCTTGTTTGTTAGATTCGTGCTATTGTGGTAAGAGCCTTTCAAGCCGCTCATGGAAGCGTTGCCCGTTTCATTCACGTGAATCATTTTAGAAACGGAATGGACGCCATTCGCATCGAGGCCGAAGAGCATCCAGTAACCTGGTACCATCACATTGGGATTTGGGTGTGCTACGACTTGATAGTTTCCACTGGTTGTCTCGGAGAATGGCAGGCTGAGGTAGCGTTGATCTGTTGTTAGTCCATGGGTCGTTGCCACAAGGCGAATGGCGGCGATCTTTTGAAGATTTGGTGTGCCTTGAACTTGAAATATCGAGCCGCAGCTCACGTTGTCAGGTGCCGTTGTTAGGGCTGGGCGAGGCGCAGGTTGACCGCTGGAATTGTAGAGAGAAGGAGGGGTGTAGATCTCGCCGTTCTGCTGATTTGGTGTGGAGTAGCCATTGCCTCCGGCAAAGACTCGACCATCTGCTAACAGGAGCGCGACAGAGTGATAGTTGCGAGGACGATCCATGTCTGCCACTTCACGCCAGGTATTAGTGCGCGGATTCCAAATCTCTGGTGTCAGGACGGTTCCGTTGTCGCTGAATTTCTGACCAGACGTGTTGCCGCCTACGATCATGACTTCCCCTGACGGAAGCACGACAGCGTTTGGAAAGCGACGTGGATGCTGCATCGAGGCTATTTGCTGCACGGTCGGTGGATTTGTATTGAGGTCGACAGTGTAGCAGATGTTTGTGCTGCCGCCGCCGGTATTGGCCGCGCCGCCGGCCACGAGGATCTTGCCAGAGTCATACATGGTGACGCCGGCATGCTTTGGGTAGTGATTGTTAGGGACCGAGATCCCGGCAGACGTGCGTTGGCCGTTGCCTTCTGGATTCACCCAATGCATGGCTTCTGTCGGGCCAAAGTGGAAGAGCTGGCCATTTGGGGCGACCCAGAGGTAGGGCCACCAGTTGGATTCGAAACCAGCCGCGCCTGACACGGGTTGCCAGTCGATGCCAGTGAGCTTGGTCCACTGCTGGGTGTCCTCGGAGAATCGTTCAGCTGTGTTAGGGCCGCCACTTCCTGCGACTGTGAAAACATCACCATCTGGCAGGGCGACACTGGTGGTGTACCAGCGTCGATCATCCATGTCATCCACGCGCTTCCATTCGTTCGAGCGAAAGTCGAAGACGGAACTGTCTCTGACAGTGTAGCGTCCACCGACGGTCTGAACGGTGCCGTCTGTGCGCATGACCAAGTGGGCACAGAACATTTCGTGATCCAGGTAGAGGCTTTCATCGAAGCGATTCGTCACGGGATCATAGATGGTCCAATAAGTCTGTGTCTTGGTGCCTGGCCAACTTCCCCTTTCTTGGCCTGAGTAGGTGAGGATCTTGCCGTTCGGTAGGCTTGCTGCGGATACAGGCACATGTGGCCAATTGATGACACTACCCCATTGGCCGTCTTGATTCGAGGGGCCCGGTTCGGCTGGCGTGCCCGTAAATCCAGGTAAGAGCGCAGCTGCGTCTGTCCAGAAGGCATCGTCACTGTCGTGATTCTCACCGGCTTGGAGGAACGACGCTAGTGATAGGAGGATGAGTAGGGTGATGGATTTATAATTCATCGTTATTTCAGGGTCAGAGAATTGGTCTTGGTCTTGTCTGCTGTTAGAAAGCGGTCGTCGGTAAGCGTGTGGAGGAAGGCGATCAGGGCTTCCTTGTCAGTAGGAGAAAGCTCGAGGCCAGTGTCAGGATGTTTCGCGAGATTTGGATCGAGTGTCGGCGAGCGTTTCATGCCGCTGTCATAGTGATCAATGACCTCTTCGAGAGTTCCGAATCTCCCGTCGTGCATGTAGGGACCAGTGACGGCGACATTGCGTAGAGAGGGAGTGGCAAACTTTCCGTGGTCTGTCTCCTTGCCTGTCACTTTACCTAGGCCGAGATCGGCGAAGGTGGCGTCGAGCCCGTTGTTTACGAATTCGTGATTCGTGAAGAGGTTGCCGCCATGGCAATGGAAGCAATCGGCTCCGTGTTGGTTGTTCTTTGGATCGAACTCGGTGACAAAGAGCTGTAAGCCGCGTTGTTCTTCGGGTGTGAATGACGTTTCACCACGTGCGGCGCGGTCAAACTTGGAGTCTTGGCTTACTAGTGTGGTAAGGAACTGCTCGAGTGCTTTGGCGACGTTGCCGGAGGTGATCGATGGCGATCCGAAGGCTGCTTTGAAATGGCGAGGGTAGTCTTCTTCGGCTTTCAGTTTTGATAGGACATTTGGTAAGGTTTCCTGCATCTCGTGTGCATCCTGGATCGGCACGAGCACCTGATCACGTAGCGTCTCTACACGGGCATCCCAGAAGAAGGCTTTCTTCCAGGCTAGGTTGAAGAGTGGCATGGCGTTTCGTTTCCCTGGGGAGCCATCCACACCGATACTGAAACGCGTGTTCGGATCGGTGAAGGCATACGATTGCTGATGGCAACTAGCGCAAGACTGGGCGTTTCCTTTAGATAGTTTGACCTCGTGGAACAGGCGCTCCCCTAACCGAACGCCTTCCACGGTGAGCAGATTGTCCTCGGGGAGGTCGATCTGAGGAAAGCGCTTTGTGATGCGTAGAGGGTAGGGGGTGCCGTGTGCCGTGACGACGGGCTCTGGGCTTAGCGTGGGGTGATAGGCGTCGGTGCTAGTGCCGATGAATGTGAAGGCTTTCTCCACTTGTTGCTTTAGGCGTGATGCTAGCGGATCATCGTCACGCGAGTGGGTGGAATCGCCGTCTTTCGCGATCGAGATGTCTTTGAGGATGGTAGCTAGGTCGAGTTGGAGTTGGATCGTTCGCTCTTTGTGACCGTCCAGCTGGATAGGGAGTTCGATCTCCATGCGGTTGGAGTCATTGGCGATATGATAGGAGAATCCGCCGTCCTTGTGGTGACCTTCAAGTGCGAGAAAGATGTAGCCACCTTGCCAGCCCCAGTGCAGCCCGTTGACTTGAGGGTTCAGGGCGTGGCCGGCGGGATACTGATTCGGATCGCTAACATTTGTCTTGGAATCGACACCCACGGTGAAGCGAAGGCTTGAAAATATTCCTCCCAGAGTGCCGCCGAGGGGGACCAGGGTGCGGCCCTTGCTGTAGCTGAAGAATCCCTGCCAATCTGTGGCCTCGACCCATTTTCCGTCGCTGGCGCGTTTCAGGGCGAGTTGTGAGAGGAGAAAGTCGAGCCGCGTCACTGAGACGATTTCCCCGCCACCTGTGGTGATCTCTAGGCCATCGCTGCCAAGGGCTTTGCCTTGGTAGATGGGATTTATCTCAAGCTGAAGCTCGGCGTTTGCCGATAGCGGAAGTTGGTAAGCGACCAGTATGACAAGAATTCCTCCCAGAATTGTTCGAAGCTCCCTCAAGCTTATAGCTATTACACTTAGAGGTATTATCGACTTTTTATTATGATAATTATATTGTATTCTCGGATGTGAGAGGTCTCTAAACAAGAAAGCCCCCACCGTCTGAGACGATGAGGGCTTTTGGAGTGGTTCGTCTGTTTAGACGTCTGTCGACAACCCAAATTCTGGGCGATAGTGGCGGCTGAGGTGCTTGTTCGCAGCCTCGGCATGCGCGCCTTTGAAGATCTCCTTCTCGCGGTCGATTTCTAACACTGCGCCCATGACGGGTTTGAAGTCTTTCATTCCATTCTCTGCGAGATGTTCTTTGAAGTTTTCGAAAGTCTCCATGGCGGAGTCGTTGCCTTTGAACTGCTCAGTGATGACTTCTTGATTCGTCTCGGCGCCCACTCGGTGAGAGACATTCGCTGCGTGGCAGATCGCGGCGGAGAGATGGCCATCTTTGGCGGTGCCTTCTAGGTCGCTTTGTTTGCGGCTGCGGACGGCTTTGATGAAGTTCTGTTGGTGTGACGAGCCGTCGTTCCAACCCCCGAACTTCTTGATCTCTTTGCCGTCGTTGTCGTAAGCCTTTGATTCAGCCACGTAGCCGTTCTCACATTCGATCACATTGCCCACGGTGATGGCTGCTTTGTGGCCTTTCTTCACGCGATATACAGGTCGTTGATCAGAATCCTTCGTGATGCCTAATCCGCGCACTTCAAAGATGAGCGTGCCTTCGTCATAGTCGAAGATGGCGAACTGCGTGTTAGGTGTTTCACCATCATCTTCATAGCCGAAACGGCCCCCCACGCTAATGACGCGTTTGGGTAAACTGTCAGCGCCAAGTGCCCAGCGAGCGACGTCTGTCTGATGCACGCCTTGGTTGCCCAAGTCGCCATTGCCGTAAGCCCACTGCCAGTGCCAGTCATAGTGGAAACGTCCACGCATGATGGGATCGATCTGAGCAGGGCCGCTCCATAAATTGTAGTCAACCGTGTCTGGGACCTGCTGTGGTCCACTCACTTTGCCAATGCTCTTGCGCCGCTTGTAACAGAGGCCACGAGACACCTTGATCTTTCCGAGTTCGCCACCTTGCACATACTTGATCGCTTCCTGCCAGCCAGGGCTAGAGCGCCGCTGCATCCCTGACATGACCATCACATTGTACTTCTTAGCCGCATCGATGAGGCGCTGGCCTTCCCAGATATTGTGCGTCACTGGTTTCTCCACATAGACATCTTTGCCGGCCTGACAAGCATGTACCGTCATGGGTGTGTGCCAATGATTGGGAGTGGCAATGACGACGGCATCCACATCCTTTCGTTCAAGGACCTTGCGGTAGTCTTGATAGGCATCTGCCTTGATCTTCTTCTTGGCGAGATCTTCGCGTCGGCCCACAGCATAGTTGTAGTCGGCATCGCACACGGCGACTACGCGCACGCCTTTCAATCCGGAGAATTCCCCCACATGGTTGCCACCGCGTCCACCCACGCCGAGCACGGCCACACGGATGTCTTCATTTGCCCCTCGGATGCTCGCCCATGAGCTGGTGGATTGGAGTACGCTGGCCCCGGCCGTGGCGAGGCTGGTTCCAAGAAATTTGCGGCGATTGAAGGAAGAACTCATGAAATAAATCGGTGGGTTTACTAGAGAGACCAAGGCGCAGCATGCGTCTGATCACGATGGTTTGAACCCGGATTCCTATCATAGGTCGCCCCCTTTCCGAAAGCTTTTTCAGGGAACGGTAAGCGGATAGCCGTGGTTCAAGGTTCCACGTCTTAGCACTAACAAGGCTGCATTTCCCAAATAGAAGATTTCCGGGCCCCTTATCATACAAGAAGCCTCCACCCGTGAGGATGGAGGCTTCTATAAAATCTCGCTAGAGCAGCTTCCTGCCCTGCTTTAAGAGAGCAGCTTAACTGTTCTCTTCGATGTAGCGCGTAACGTCACCGACGGCGAGGAGCTTCTCGGCTTCCTCGTCAGGGACCTGCACATCGAACTCGTCTTCGAATGCCATCACTAGCTCGACGGTGTCGAGAGAGTCAGCACCGAGGTCTTCGATGAATTTAGCTTCAGGAGTCACTTGCTCAGGGGTTACCCCCAGCTCTTTGACGATGATGTCAGAAATGCGTTCTTCGATTGATTTGTCGCTCATAGGGGGTCAGTAGGTTGTTAGACTGGGTTTGCTTTAAACAGCTCTCACTGTCTCTGCAACTATAAAAAAGTGCTTTTTAGAAGGGGTTGATTTACAACGGGTTACGCGGTTTCGGAATCGTCCGGATCTTTGTCGTTGTCTGTAGAGACAGGTTCGGCTGGCTCTCTCTCGGTCTCCGTAGAGACGCGTTCGATCAGCTTTCCTTCAAAATTTGCGAGGAGACGGTCCAAAATCTTGTCGGCGCCATCGAATTTCAAATCGTCGATCACTGCGCGCCGTTCTTTCTTCTGTTCGTCTTGGTAGTGGACGTAGGCGAGGCCCTTGTTGTCCCACTTGCGCTTATCGATCTGATTCGCGCTCGCGAAGAGTACGCGTTCGCCCTTGGGAGAGGTGAAACTGATTCCATCGGCTCTTAAGGTCTTCCCTTTATTGAGCATCATGGTCCCAAGAATGGCGAGACCGATCGCGTTGCAGAGCGCTCCGAAGAAGAATTGGTCGGTGGTGGAATACCGTTTCTCTGGTGGTTCCTCTGGCCAGCCTTTGTCCGCGGCATAGTCAATCCACTCGTCTTGTTTGGGATAACCTTTCTCTTCTACGATCTTGGCCCAGTCTGAAGAGGTATTTCCCTCCTCTAAGAAGGCTTTCTTCTCCTCTTGGATCTCCATGAACGTCACATGCTCATCGTAGATGGCGTTCTTCTTCGGGTAGCCGATGAAGCCGTCATAGAGGAAATACATTCCAAACCCGACAAACATCAGTGTCATCAAGGACATCCGCTTGGTGTACCAAGGGGTGATTGAGCAGGAAATGGGATCGTCGGCCATGACAGATCGACTATGACGGGCGCAAGCCTGCTTTGTCAAACGAGGGCCGGTAGCTAGCGGCGACTTCTCGATCAGTCATCGAGCTCGTCGGAAGCATCCGCCAGGATCGTTTGTGGGAGGTGGCGGACTTCTTCGGCAAGGTAGGCTCGGATCTTATCGGTTTCGTCG